>JACGDI010005848.1:516370-555435 GCA_014898725.1 Jacaranda copaia
TCAAGTGGCCCCTTGCTACCACCTAAGCTAGTCGATCTCGTAGTCGACGATTACACGGCCCCGCACTACGTCTCTTCGACCATCCACCTTGTATCGACCCCATACTTGGCAACGGATGTCCTACTATTTTTAAGAGGCAATTAATGCTAAAGGTCGATCAGATAGTCAATGGACATTATGAAGTAATTGATGATAAAGTCGTGCAATACCATTACTACACAACATGCAAGAAGTTGAACATTACACAGAACAAAAATGAAAAAAAAGATGCGTCTTTTATTGATGATGCTTGGGCAAAGTACATACTTACAGAGAGAGAGAGAGAGAGAATCAGCTAGTTTGGATCAACCTTGAATTTGGAAGGTCTACTGCTCGAGAATCTGAAGGCAAAGTACATGAAGTTAATCAAAATATATTTATATTCACGTTGTCTTTTTAGAAAATAAGCTTGTTTATTTTCAATTTTCATTTCTATTTTTCGTTTTCACTTTTCATACTTTGTGCATATATGTGAAAATAAAAAATATGTCTTCTTATGAGGAAAAAAAATGTCTTTGAATTGGTATCGTATAAATATGGGCTTATATGATCGAGAAATCTACAGAATTTAAAATAATATTTAAGAACGCAAGAGTGGTTTTCATATATAGCACATTAATCAAATAATATTGAGGTCAGAAATTAATTTTAATAGAATAAGAGTGTTAATATCTTTTTCTATGTCAATTCAGTTAAGTTTTATTGGAATAAAAATGGTTTTTTAATTTCTATATTAATCCCATTAGTCTTTAGTAACAGAAGAGATAATTATTTTATAAATTAACCACTTGAAGCTATTTTTTAATTAATGGAATGCGACATATTAATTCTGAAAGTAATTTATAAAAATTCAAACAAAAGAACTATATAAATATATATATATATATATATATATATGCGGGGCGAGGGGGGAGGTAAAGTTTTCAAATACTTGAAAAAATGAAAATTGAATATGAAGATGAAATTGTTTCAACCAAAATGGTCTTTAGGATCTAACTATAAAAACGTTGCTCGAGGTTCTAAATATAAAACATTGACTAAAGGTTCTATTTCTTATTTTATTATTTTTTTGTTTTATCTAATTTATTTTATTAATGTAATGAAACTCAAGAAATCATATTAATTTATGTATTACTTTATAAGTAAATTTTTCTGCACATAAAATTATATATTTTCATATATTTCAAAAAAATTATTTTATATATTTCAAAAATTTTAAGTATAAAATTATATTTTTTTTGATTTATTAGTTATTGTGGAAATTTTTTGTAAGAAAATTTTTAAGCAAGATTTATATATCAAACTGTAATAATTAAATTGTACCAATTCATAAATTTATTTGTATTGTTCTTTTACCTTATATACCTTTTAACAAGTTACTTAACAAAATAATTTTTCAATAATTTTTTTCCTTTTATTAAGTATTTATTAAAAATTGAAATTAATCAATAACTGACAAAAAATATAAATATAAAAAAATAAAATAGAATAGACTAAATATATTAAAATAATATTTATGTATGTAAAAATAATATAAGAAGAGTATTTTGAGTTGGAGAAAGAAAATGCTATTTGAGGTGTTATATTTTTAGGATGATATTTTTGCTAATATGACAAGAAAATAAATCTTAAAATAAATTCAATGTTGAAGGTGGTTTTACATCTTCTTTATATTCCTTGATGAGCCCAGATGAAGAGAGTGATCTAGACTCGCGGCTTATTGACTTTGCGTAATTAGAGTCCGATAAATATGGGCCAATTCGTTGCGGTTTGTGGAACGAAAATATTCATTTTATGAGTAAAGAAAATATTACTTCTCATCCAACTTTCAGAACTACATGAGAAAATCACACAACATAATTAAAGAATTTGAAATTTATTATAACATTAATGCTTAAATAAACATCATGGACCAATGCTAGGTAGCTCCGTGGATGATAATTACCAATTTTAAGGTTGTCCGATGGGAACATATTATATGTCAAATCCTATTTTTATGGTTCTCTATAATTATTTCTATGATAAAATTAAGTTACCAGATAAAGACTTGAACCATTGGAAGGGATGAAATATGTCTAACCTTACAACAAGCAGAGTGTCCGGTATGAAATTGCTAGCAATATTCAGTACTCAATAGAAGGGCAGGACACGAACTTGAAGGGCATATTCATTCCCCCAACTTTGTTGTTCCACTTCTATGCTGAGTGAGTTAGAGATACTCAGTGATATATATTTTCTAACCTGAGAAAAAGAAGTACACAGCCCAGTTTCAAGGAGAAATCACTTTCGCCGCTTATTGATGACACCTACTTGAAGGGCATCATTTCCCCAACTTTGTTGTTCTTCTTGTATCCGCTTGGCCGACTTCTCAAGAGATTCTCTAAAGTCATCAACGTTAACGAGTTCAAGTGTTGGAATTTCTTCAATACCATCTGGAATCTCAATTAGATTCCAACAATCATAAATCAATAGGCACTTAAGGCTTGGGAAGTGGCAATTTTCAGTTATCCAATGCTGGAGCTTTGATCCTTTGATTGGTAGAAATATCAGCTGAGGAAATTCTCCTTCACTTGTTTCCCATTTGTCGCCTTTGCAAGCGTAATCTCTCAGCTTAAGCACTTGAAGATTAGGCAGCATACCAACAATCGCCATATCCTTCCAATGAAGTATCCTACCAACTAACGTCAACTCTTTCCGCGTTTTCGGAAAAACAGGATTGATACGCTTTTCCTGAAAATGAAAAGGAGAAAATGTCTTCAAGTTTAGCCCACTCCAGCAATCAGTTTTTTGAGTCGACGCAGATACACAAGATTTTTGAGATGACAGTGTTGGAGATATTCTTCTCTGGAATGAGAGATTCCCATTGTCTTTAGGTTTGGAATCATTTTCAGGATCCATTCACTGCACTTGAAATTTCTTACTCCCAAAAGAGTTTGCAGGTTTTCTAGACCAAAAGTTGCTCCTTTTAGATTGGGTAAGGGACCATTAAACAATAGATGCCTTAATTGTGGCATTCTCCAAATTTCCGTGGGCAAACATACGGTGCAATCTTCACTTTTTGGTTGAATGCTTAAGGTTTGAAGATTCTGAAGGTTTAATATGGATCGAGGAAGAACAAAATGTTTCCCACAGATGAAAGCAAGGTACCTTAAATGAAATTAGCTCAAATACTCTAGCAGGAAGCCTGCCCATCGTGAACAATGGGAAGAATCCATAAGTTCGAGATGCCATATCCAATACCCTGAGCAATCTAAAATGTCGAATAAAAAGCAGTGATTCTCTTGGGAAGGGGAAGCATATAATAGTATGGATGGTTTAGCCATACGCTTCTGCGTCAAGCCAATGCAGACTAGAACCAGTAGTTATGCGGCGCTTGTTTGTTCTGAATTTTAGATTTGAAACATGCATATGCGCAATAAACTTCTCTTCCAGTGCCTTTCTTATGCATAAATCCCGCACGAGATCATGGAGACTGCAACTTTTGAATTTGCCATTAAACTTTCTCCTAGTGACCAAAACAAGACTTCTTTTCGCAAGGTTCTCCAAGCACTCTTCTGCCGCCTCTTCTAAGCTTTTAGATCCACTTGGTTTCAGAAAACCTTCAGCTACCCATAATTAATTTGATGAGCTTCGAGGCACGAATCTCATAATCTTCTGAAAAGATTTCCATGTATAAGAAACATGGTCTCAAATGACGAGGCAAATGGATGTAACCCTATGATAATAGTTTTGCAAACTGATCATCATTAGTGGTATTGATAGCTAAATTTATATTTTTGGCAATTTTCTTCCAAGAAGCTTGAGTCTTACTGACCGTGGACAGGAGTCGTGCAGTCAGGACTATTGCAAGGGGCAGTCCTCTGCAGCTTCTTACAATCATCTTTCCAATCTTTTCTAGTTCCGGAGGATATTTTTCTTGTCCAAACACCTTCTGCTGAAGCAAATTCCAACTGGGATCTGCATCTATGAAATGGATCTCATGAAGAGTGCTAGAGGAGTCAGGATAAGCAGCCACATCGTATAGCCTTGTGGTTAACATGATCCGACTTCCATTATGATCATCAGGAAATATCATCCTTACATCATCCCCTGCCTTTGTGTTCCATATATCATCCATTACAATGAGATATCTCTTGCCCTTTAAACTCTTGTACACAATTTCTTCCATTGATTCGTTGTTTCCTCTAGATCTTTCTGCTTTCATGGAAACTAGGAGGCCCGAAACTATGTCTCAGGTACTGTAATCTTGCGATATTTTGACCCAAGCACAAATATAAAAGCGCTTCAAAATTAATGGATCATCATAAATATTTCTGGCAAGAGTAGTCTTACCAATACCTCCCATACCTGGGATGACTTGGAGTTTGGATGATTCTCCACGAAGCTGAGCCTTTATTGCCATCAAGTCATCATCAAAATCAACCATGGCGCCATCCTTGCTGGTGGGTGCAATTAGCCTTGATGATGAAGTAGCAGCAGAAGAATATTCACTTAGTTGCACATCTTTGGCTCTGGTGCTATTCTGGATCTCCATCACCTCTCCCTTGATTGAATAAATTTCCCGTGTCACTTTTGTTAACACTTGATTTAGCTTTTGAAAATCATAACGAAGCCGCCTATGCTCCGGCCGATGCCGTGCAGACTTAAAACTTGACTGGATTTCTTTAGATATAAAATATTCAATAATATCCTCTGCTTCATTTGCTGCATCCCTGATTCTTGCTTCCAAGCTGATGGCTCTGTCTGGGAAATCTTCAAGAAATGCTTGCAAGAAAATAAGGTTTTCATGGAGACATTTAATTTGTCGTTTTTCATGAAAAGAAATATTGTAGTCTTGATCATGATCTTGTAGTATTTTTTCTATCGTTTGTGAAAGTGAAACAAGAGCAGCATAAGCCATCTCTTGAGGATGAACAAACACGAGAGAAAGAGAGAGAACTGATTGATCAATACAGGAATATGGAAGAAAGAGAAGACTTTGAGTTGCCAATAACATATGTAAATTGGCAGTGGATTGATTACTGGCAATTTATAGACTTTCACATTATGTCAGTCAACTCTCTGGGGGGTATCCGTGCCAATTTAGCTCCATAATACGTAATAAACACAACAATCTAATGTATTGAAAATTTAGAAATAAAACGATAATGATAAATAAAATAACCAAAGAAGAAATATAATGAAATATGAATAACAATACATAAATAAGGTCACGCTTCAGAGAAAAAAAAACAAATAAACATTAAAAACTTGCAAAATGAAAAAATAAAAATGACAAATTTATAAAATTGGTCAACCTTATGGAATATCCAAAATGAGCTAATCTCTCACAAAACAATTTTATTTTAATATTGCACCATTCTTTGAACATATTAGCATGCGGATTCCGCTAATTTTTTGTGCTTTGATATGATTCATTAATTTTAATGAATTGAATTAGTTATCAAAACATATTTGCTTTAACCCAAGAATTAATATATATATATATATATATATGTTTTACATATTACTTAAAAGCATTAGATGTGCACTCGCATTTGAAAATTTACACTTTCTTTATTGCTCTTTTTTCTTTTTCTTTTTTTTGGTTATTTGCTTGTGTATACATAAAGGAAGGAATGGCTCACAAATTGAATTTTATGTGTTCAAACAAATCAAATGTTGCTCTATTTATTCTCCTCCATCCCGTGTTCTCTGTGTGCGGGTTTTTTTATATGATAGATTATCTTTTTCTCCAACATAGTGGGAATTGTATTCACTATATACAAATAGATATGCTTTGAGCCAACAAAATAATATAATTTAAATTTTGCTTTTATATAGAGTTAGTTATATTAGTTGTGGAATAATATATAAGATATAATTGTTCTACATACAAGTATACTCTATTTGAGGAATATTTGATGGTCAAATAAAATAAATTAAATTTTGAAACAACTTGAATACTGCGAAGTTTTTTTACAACTCTCTATAAGTACATATTATTTTAGTGCTTGATCTTATGGGAGTCTCGCATACATAGTGCATGTGTACAAGTTGGACAATTAACTTTAAACTCAGTCAAGCGCTTATTTTATGAGTTTAAGTAAATAGTTACAACAAGTGTTCTATTTATTGAGACCTGTAAAATTTGTGGCATTTATATCTTAGTTGGTATTATTATACATTCTTACATGTCCAAAGGGAGTTAGATATGTGTGATAATTGATTTTGTTGGCACAGAACATATTGATAGGGACATATGAATTTATAAGATTTGTTTCTCAAAAGAGGTGACTCTTCAATAATTAATATATTTCTGTACCATTTCTGTATGAGAGGCCTTGTGTGTGTGACATTCTCTACCCAAAGGGGAGTTTACCATGACTCACAAGGACTATATGAGGAATTAAGCTATATTGTTCTAAGATTTCTCTTGTTAATTACCTATTATTGACACGGTTTGTCGCATTCTTTTGTTTTAGACAATTATCATAAATTTAAATAATGCTAGTACCACTATTGAACTATTCAATGGTGGAAATTATAAGAGATGAAAGCGTGATATTGAGTTTATCCTTGGATTAGCTGATATTGATTTAGCTTTTCGAAAGGATTAGCCTTCCCAACCTACTGATAATGCTTCCAAATATTGAGAAAAGAGTTTATGTCCAGTGAGAGTGGTCTAATCGCTTAAGTCTTCTGGCTATGAAAATTCAATTAGAGAGAATTTGGATAGTGCACTTCCTGAGACTAATAATGTTAGGGAATATTTCAATGCAGTAGGACAAATATATCAAATGTCTGCTAAGCTTGAGGTTAGAATCTTGCAAGTGATCTGACGGATATGAAGTATAATAATTTTAGCAGGGTTAGGGAGTATATTCTAAAGTGGTCATATCTAACTCAAACTCAAATATCTCAATATTTCCCTTTCTTGATAACTATATTGTTTATGTTGCTCTCAAGTCCTTATTTATGGAATTTATCAAATCAAAGTAGCCTACAATACCCAATACGTAGTATTCTTAACCTTATTTCCAAATGTATTTTTGAGGAAGAGTAGACAAACAACCTTGCTAGTTTTCGAAAATGTTTTCTATATATCAACTTTCACTCAGAACTTAATTTCTATTTCTATTTTGGACAATTTGGGTTGAGATATCTCTTTTGGCAAAGGAAAAGCTAATTTGATGTTGAATTCTAAAATTATTGGTTGTGACTTTTTATCCAATAGCCTATATATGTTGACTCTGGCTAGTAAACAAATTTATTCTTCCTTTAATATTGAAAAATTATGTCTAAAAGACCCTAAATAATAATGAGCCAATGCAAGTTACCTAAGTTTCTTTTAAGGCAACGCCATAAAAACTATCTTGAGTATAATTAATCGTGTCCCTACCAAATTAGTTCTCAAAACACCTTTTGAGTTGTGGTTTGGTGGAAAGCCTAGTTTAAACCATTGTTGTGTGTGGGGATGTCTTGTTGAGGTTAAAATTTATAATCCTTTTGAGAAAAAGATTGACTCTAGATCTAGTCATGGTTACCATAATCTAGATACCTAAAGAAGCATCCTTGTTCTTGGAATTGAGATCCACCATGATAGGGCTTTAGACTTGTCAAAACTTTCTCAAGTGAGTTACATTGATCATGTTTTGGCCAGATTTAATAGACAAAATTGTAGACGTGGTGATGTGATTGCATAGTGTGCCAAGAACAAACTTGAGCAAGAGTCCATGAAATGTGCTCCATCCTTTAAGACTGTTGGTGGTCCAATATCTATACAAGTCTATACTAGACTTGATATAGGCTTTACCATTGGTGTTCTTAGGTGTTGTTTTTAGTCCTGGACATGAACATTGAGTAGTATTTAAGAAAATCTTGAGATATTTGAGAAAAATCTAAATAACTTCATTTTAGGGCTTTCAGTTGATGATTCAATTTCTAGACCATAGAGGATTCATTGTGGTAGTGTTGTTGTTGTGTTATTTCAGGGAAAAGTAAGTCCTCTAGTGCATCTAAAAATTTAGAGCTTGAATTTCTCATAGTGAGAGATTTGGTTAAAAATGGTACCATTATGATAAAGCATTCCAATATTGACCCTATGCTTGCAAATCCTTTGACCAAGAGATTGAGACTTATTATTTTCAAAGGACATATAGAACACATGGGTGTAATTGAGTCTCTTAATATATTGGGTTAAGTGAGATGTGTATGTTTATTGAATTTGTCACATTGAACCAATTATTTTATTAGGCTTTTATTCATGCAAGAATTTTTTTTCAACTGTTGATATATTTGCTATAATTGCAAGCACTTTTTTTTTTTTTTGAGGTTATATCTCGCTTGAGATGTATCTTGAGATTAGATTTTGATCTTGAGAGTTGAGTATATCTCATAAATGACATTATGTTGTATTTAGTACTGATCAAGACATACATGGCTTCTTCTAAAGTCAAATTTTCTTGGGATTTCATATTGTTTCAAAAATTCATGTCTTACAAGAAAATCCATGATTTTCTTAGGGTTTCTTATTGCTCAAGAGGCCCATATCTTATAATAAAATCAAATTTTCTTGAGATTTCATATAGTTCCAAATATTCATTTCTTACAAGAAAATTGGAGAAACAATAATGAAATAGCATACATGCTTTGGTTATATTAAGATGTTATTTCTTGTTACACCACCATGTCTGAGTTCATGTCAGTGGAGTTGCCAGTAAATGCAACCATGGAAGGTTATTTGTTGATGAAAAATGCAATTACTACCATGATTCAATATTAATAATTTTTTTACTGGACCAAATTGTGTTAATAGTCTTGTCTTAGTGCCATTTTTTAAATTTTTTTCCCTAATTGTGGCCACAATCAAATTTTTCTTTGTAATTTAGCCTGCAAGTTGTTTTCTCAAATTTTACTTTTTGTTTTATTTTAAAAATTACAATTAATATTTGTCCAAGTGAGAGAATGTTGGAATTTTATTCCATGTGGACTTCTATTAATTGGATTTACTTTTAATAAAATAAAAATGCAGTAAATTGATATGGTTAATAAGACATGACTTATAGGGCCCATTCTTTTGATCCAATATCTTAAGGCCTCTTTCTTAATAGACTTAGTATAACAACTGGTGTAGGCCAAATCATAGAAGCCTATGATGGGAAGGCTCTCTAAGGTTTTATTTTATATATATTGTGGCTAAGTCCCCTCTCCATTATACATTTTAATATTGCTATTCCATTAAAACTGTCAATTAATTTGTGCAAGGAGAGGAAAACTTAGCAACCAATAGTGAAATTATAGGAATTATAGATCATCAATCTCATAGCTCAAATAAGTACATCAATATATTCAATCATTTGAGTGTTTTGATTTCAAGGGTTTGTGCATGTTTAATATAATTTTTGCTTACAGATAATTGATCAACTAATTTTTATTGGAACACAAATACAATATATTGAAAGAGAAGATTTTATACAAACTTGGTCATTCTTAATCATAAAGTTATTGTGATTGCCAACAAAAGCACATGCTAGCCTAATAAATTAAGTTGCTATATATAAGATTAATTTTTCTTATTAAAAATTAATCTTCGGAATAAATAAATAAAAATTGTTTATTTTCTTAGAAACATGTGCTCATGCCCCATTGCCAAGTGTGTTTACATTAAATACATATATGTATATATATAAGTTTTTCTTCCCTCCATCATTTACTCAAGTTTTATAATAAACTTATAGTGAGATTACATTCAAGACGAAAGTTATAATTAATATTATGAGCTACTTTTCAACTATTTTCACTCAATAAGTAACAAGATATAGAAAATAATTATACACTTTCAAATTAAACCAATCAACTCTGTGGAGGCGTTCGTGCCAAATTAGCACCATAATACATAATTTACAAAAAATCATCTAATGTGCTGAAAATTTAGAAATAAAATTATAATGATAATAAAGGAACCAAAGAGGAAATATAATAAAATATGAATAACAATACATAAATAAGAAAGAGCTTCAGAGTGAAAAAGAAAATAACATTAGAAACTTGCAAAATGAAAAAAAAATAAAAATGACCAATTTTATAAATTGGTCATTCTTATGAAATATAAAAAATGAGCTAATCTCTCACAAATCAACTTTATTTTAATATTGCACCATTCTTTAAACATAGCTATCTTTTTTCTTTTTTTTTTTTGCAGTAGAAAATCATATGGAGGTAGACTAAAAACAATCGTGTGACACAATTTGAATTGTAATTTACAAGAACTCTAGTATTTAGTAGAAAAAATAATATGAATTAGATCCACATGAGTAAAATATATATATATATATATATATATATGTGTGTGTGTGTGTGTTAAGTATAATAGACCTAAGAGGGGTGAATTAGGCTAAAAGCAATGTTATTTTTAAGTTGAACAACAGTTATAAACTAGACATTCCAAACAGAATAATCACAAATTTAAAAATAATGAAAAGGTAGATGAGACACCAAATTTATAGTGGTTCGGCAAGTCTATTCCATTACCTAAGCTTTCACTTAGAATTTTAATCTACAAGAGTTCACTAATAATCTCAAAGAGAATTAGTACAAATGAGTTCAATAATATGAACAAGCAAAATAAAACCAACTGAAACTATATCAAACAAACTAATACTATAGAACGGAAGGAGTATTCCAAAAATGCTAACATAAAGGACTACACAGCTAATCGTAGTTCCAATTAGAAGAAAGCAGCACAACCCTTTCTTTTCTCCAACACGGTATGTCAAGAAAGCCAATTATTAGAGCTTAATATTACTGTAAGTTCATGCTTGTTCTTCTGCGTTCTTCTCTTCAACATTAAATAATAGACCTTTGTTGATGCTTGAATGTTCCAATGGTAACTTTCCATAAATAGATCCCAACAATAACTTATCATGTGTGGATGCGAGTAATCAATCAAGGTAGATATTCAGCCTTCTTAATATGTTTTGTCCATGTATAAGGTATTAGCAATATTTTTTCCAAATAATATATTAACTAGAGACAAAAATAGATTGTGATTTATTTAATTAAAGGAATTAAATGCATCATTGTCGTATATCAAAATAATAATCCTAACAATATATATATATATATATATATTAAAGAAGTGAATTAAAAGATACATGATGAGGTTGAAAACTATTTATAGTGAAAGGGAACTGTTTAAGGTAGATTCGACCAAGGAGGTTGAATAATTCAGCTGATGTTCTTCTCGAGGTCTGAGATTTGCAACAACAACACACGTTAAACTAGCTGAGGTGCCCTTGACTAGGGCACTCCAATGCTCAAGTCAGTTTTGATCGAAATAGAGTAATCAAATAGAATATAGAGAGCTTATAACGTATTTACCATTACATGGATCGTAGTTGGCTATGAGGTATTTATATCCTTCTCCCAGTGTATGATTTGTCGAAGACGCCCTTACCAAATATATTAGGCTTTAGTCCTTGTTAGGGGGTTGATGGTCATTCCAAATCTCGATACTATTCCAGGTGGCTTCATCTCTTATTTTCCATGGTGAACAGTATCTCTAATAGGCATCTCCTTGCCAAAGGTGGTGGTAGAGTTGGTGGCAGCAACTGTACCAGTTGTCACGCGCCATTAATGTGGAAGCAGGCTGCGTGTTAGAGTAATAAATATGGTGTGGATCTAAGTCACCATCGAGGTGAGTCATCAAGTTGATATGTGAATTGAATAGGTTTAGCAGGCTGGTCGATTTTAGAGAAAACAGAATATGCTGAGATGGATGAAGCTTCATGTCAAGTGCAATCGATTACAATACATTCGATTAGACAATTTTTATTGAGTGTGTAAGGCTTATTGGGCAGTTCAAAACTAATGTTGGGCCTGTTGGGTTAAATGGGCCTCTTGAGTTATCCCGTGTCATGAGTCCCCCCCCACTCACGATCCTAATCGAGCTTGTCAACGAGCAGGAGCAGAGAATACTTGAGCAATTTTTAGGTGGTTATTTATATTCGACCAGGGTTTTTGAATTTGTGACCATAATTTTTGAATTGCCGATCAAGGTTTGTAATAGTTTTGCTGCATTTAATGCGTTGGTTACTTCGCAAAATATGAAGCATATGGGGGCAGAGTGTAATTATAACTGACACTTGGGTTCCCGCACACAAACACCTATAAATAATAGGGATATATGCCTTCATTTACACTTTTGCTGAATCTATTCCTAGTCGAATCTCTACCTTTAAAGTCCTTCAACCTTTGTATGCTTAAAGCTTGGCAGATATCTATTATAAGTTACTCTACCCATTTGTTCTTTTTCTCTATTTTTTTTTGCAAAAAAATGTATGCTAATCCCAATAGTAAGCATAATAGGTCCGAGAGTGTGGCCTATCAAGGGGAGATCGGGGGTGGAAGTATATCTAAAACCTCTCGTGAGAGCGAATTAGGTAGTTCAGCGGGTGATAGCTCAAGTTCGAGCAGTTCTAGTAGCTCGAGCGATGTAAAGGTTATTTCTGAGGAGGATGTTAGCTCGAGCAATGTTCCCTCAAATTGGGGTTGACTATTTACCCCAGATCATTACACAAAAATAACTTCCAAAATAACTCCTGCTGACCTGATACGAATTAGGGTAATGTACCATATTCCTGAGAAGTATGAATTGTTAGTGCTAGAAGCACGGGGCAAAACATATCAACCTCCCTAAGGGTGCATAAAAGTGTTAGCGGAAGGGCTAAAATGTGGGCTTAGGTTTCCCATCGCGCAAGCGATAATCGACCCCCTAGTAGGCCTAGACGTTTGCATAACCCAGCTGCTTCCAAATTATTTCACCATACTGTACAGTTTTGCCATCCTAATGCACCTGTATAATCAACCCGCCTCCTTTGCCAACTTTTCAAATTTATTTCATTTACCTATGTCACGAAAATCAAATAGTACGGAAGAATTTAGTTTTTACTATTTAACTTCTCGACCCCGCTAAAAATTCTTAGTATCCCCTACTTCTTTTTATGGCCAAGTGTGAAAAAAATACTTTTTCTATATTCGGGGGTAGGGGGTTCTTGCCAGTTCAAAGGGTTGGTGGAGGGGGCAAATGGAGATGCCAGGAAACCAGACACCTAGTTGGCCTAACAAGTTCATCAGGGATCTAGTCGGATTTGGATATATGGAGGTCTTAGTTCTAACTGAGGAAAGTTGTCTAGTATTAGCTTGCTTGTCACTGGCCCAACTTGACCTGCCTGAGAACAATCGACTAGGTAGTAATTCTTGTCGACCGTTTTAATTACGGCTACTCATCTTTCTATTCAACTCTAATGTTTGCTTGTTTTATTTGTGCTTGTAGATCGAGAAGAAGTAATGGCCTAGAGTCGATTTGAATCTCAAGCCCGCACTCTAAGGAACGAGGAGCGCCACTGAGCGGCTACTACATGGTGAGAAGGAATACCCACAGAATCGTTAGGTTCCACCCAATCGACGTCCGCTCTTATGCCCACGCACACTGATCAAGCGATAAAAACTCAGTCTGCTACTCAAGAAGAGCCTGTTCCCAACAACCCTGTAGGTCAGGGCAAAAGGTAGATGGTCAAGCAAGAGGGCTTGACTCCTAAAAAGGCTACAGTGGGTAAAGAAAAATAGAAAGCAGCTACAGGCTATGACCTATTTAGAAAGCCCGGTAATGGTGCACTATTCCAACTCCCCTGGCTGCCTACTCCATGATTCGTCACTAATCTAGCCGAGAGGTAAATGATTCGACCTCCATCATCCAAGAATGAATGATAGGCAGCAACGCTCTGAAGTGGCTCTCATCAGGGCTTTTCATATCCGAGCAGCAAAAATTGATAAACCTCAGTCAGGTCGGGGTCATTCGAGCACTGTCCTACCACTGTAACATGGTTAGCACTAGATCAATCACTTCTCATTAAATTTTACCTTCGTTATAGAATTATGGAGTGACATCCTTATGTTCTGGGTGGGATAACTGGGCTATAATATTTTTGTCGATCTGAGCTGACGTTGGCGGATAGAGAAGAGTTGTAAGGAGGGGGATATAGAAACCCTCAAAGTACAGCTCGAGTCCTCTCAACTCCAGGTTGAGGAGCTGAATAAAAAAATGGTCGATCTGCTAAAATAGCTTAACTCCTAAGATCAGCGACTGGTTAAGGTGGTCGAGGAACAAAGTCGAATAGACTCTATAATAAAAAAGGCCTACTTATACTTGCAAGTGAGCTATATTTTTGGTCGAACTCAAGGCCATGCAGAGGTGGCCAATGAAGCTAGGGAGGCCTTCAACAGCCATGTTTCTAGGATGCGCTGCGAAGTGATTGAACAATTCATCCTCAGGCCTATCTTTTAGGATGTGAGCGTGATCACATCCTTCAACAATGCTCGGGAAGCCTTCCATAAGGCTATAAAGTAGCTCAAGCACTTAGGATATACTTTCTATCCTAAAAATAAGATCAACATAAGCCCTACCCTGAACGAGATTTAAGGGTTGACATTATCTGTTGCATGGCTATTTAACTGCGTTATCAATTTTTAATACTTCTTGATCGACTACTGGGTCAACTACGGGATTTAGGGGGATAACTATGCGAGGATGGATTTTTTGCCAACTTCATGGTCAACATAATCGATGTGGGTCTATTAGATTCGATGCTAGAGCTACCTTGCCGCTTAGATCTTCTACTTAGTTAACTATAGAGTCAACTATAGTCTTGGTTTCATGAAGCTACTTAAGTGGCAGTGCAAGGCTATTTATCCGTTGACTGCATGGTCGACTTGGATCTTGGCGGCATGAAGCTTCTTGAGTGGTAGAGTGGGGCTGCTTATTTGTTAACTATAGGGTCAACTTGGGACTTGTCGACTATGATGTCGACTTCAAACTTGGCACCATCAAGCTGCTTGAGTGGCAGCGATGGGCTGCTTATTTGTTGACTATGGGGTCAACTTAGGGCTTGGCAACATAAAGCCATTTGAAGGTGATAGTAACTCCAACTTGTATCAATATTGTTGGAATTTTATTCAAGCCAAAAGACTTCAAAGGTAAGTACAACATAATTTCAAATGTAAAATTTCCTGAGGTAGATGGTATTCCACAGGCGAGGGAGTTCTTTTTCTTGCATATTAACTAATCTATATGTATTGTGTTTTGATACTTTGACGACAATGTATGGCCCTTCCCACTTGGGGTCGAGCTTGCTCATATTCTTGGAGACTTCTACTTTCTTGAGGATGAGATCTGCAACCTTAAATTGGCACAATTTGACCCTTTTGTAGTAGTTCTCAGCCATTTTTGATTTATACCGCTACATAGTATTGTATGTTTCTTGAAGATGTTCGTCAATGGTCTCGAGGTCGAGTTTTCTCTCCGACATGTTTCTTAATGGGTGGAAATGAATAACTCTAGCTGTGTGTTGAATTAGCTCCAAGGGGATGACTGTTTTGGACCTATAAACTAGACTGTAAGGAGTATGGCCAAGACTATTCGAGGAGTTTTTCTGTATGCCCATAACACGCCGGGTAGGTCATTTGCCCAATTCGATCCAGTATCCTATATCCTAGCTTTTAGATGGTTGAGGATCATTCTATTGATCACCTCCATCTGACCATTCAATAGAGGATTGCCTACTGAAGTTAAGTGTTGTGTGATCCCCAAGGCGTCACACTAATCTCTAGTATTTTTGCTCTAAAATTGAGTGTCATTATCTGAAATAAGAACTTTGGGTAGGCTAAAACGGTAGATTATATCTTTCCATATGAAACTCTTGATGGCTGCATTTGTTATCATAAAAACAACTATAGCCTCGACCCATTTGGTGAAATACTCAACCACGATAATTATGAGTTTCCACTACGTTGTTGATTTTGGCAACGAACCCAAAATGTCAATTCCCCACTGATCAAATGGCCAAGCAATTTGGGCAATGACCATTGGCACTGCAGGTTAGTATGGCAAATTCGAGTGGACTTGACATGAAGTACATTTACGTGTAAAGTTCATCGAGTCTTTCAACAATGTTGGCCAAAAGTATCCATACCTGATTACTTTGTGGGCCAGGGATTTTCCTCCAGAATGGTTGCCACATATACTAGCATAAATATCTTGTAATACCTTTGGAGCCTATTTACGGTCTAAACACCTCAAGAGACATCCAGAGATTAACCTCTTGTACAACTGACCATGCTCATCAAGTGAAAATTTAGAAGCTTGACCTCAAAGGCGTTAAGCCTCATTCCTGTCCTTGGGGACGGTGCCTCAGCTTAGATATAGTTTGATCGGGACCTACCAAGAAACTACTACTCTTTTGATGCTTGTTATCAAATTTTTCTCATGGGACCCGATTAATGGTTTATTGAAGACCAAAAATGTGATCTTCCTATCCCTCATCCCCCTAGTGGAGCTAACAAATTTTGAAAGAGCATTTGCCTGCACATTCTCAAATCGAGGAACCTGATTGAAGATGAACCATTTGTATGATTGTTGCAATTACTTCACTTCGGCCAAGTACTAACTTATCGTCATGTCCTTGACTTCAAAATTTCTATCGACCTACCCGACTACTAACTGGGAGTCTGTAATTGTGATCAGGTGTTCGACCCCTCACTCGAGCACCATTCTCATCCCCATGATCAGGGCCTCGTATTCTGCCTCATTATTTGTGACAGCATAATCTAACTTTATTGCAAAATCATATTCTTCTACATTTGGGAAATGGAGGGCAATCCCTACTCCTCCACCGAATGTGGTCGACGATCCATCAATATGCATAGTCCAAACAAGAGGGGCTTCAGGATTCTTGTCGGGCTAGTCGACTCGCTTCGTAATAAAGTCAGCTAAAACTTGTGCTTTGATGGTTGTTTAAGGCTAGAAAGTAATATTGAATTCTCCTAATTCGATTGCCCATTTGGTCAGCCTTTCAAATATGTCCAGCTTCGTTAGTACTTGCTTCAATAGCTGGTTGGTCAGCATTATAATAGAGTGAGATTAAAAGTATGGTCACAATTTATGAGCCACAGTCACTAATGCTAAAGCAAATTTCTCGATCTCTAAGCAATTATGCTCTGGCCCATGGAGTGACTAACTGCAATAGTATACCAATCGATGTGTGCTATCTTGGGTTAAGATCAGTATTGAGCTAATCAATGCCTTGGAGACTGCCAAATACACCTAGAGTACATCTCTCAGTTCAAGTTTTTCCAACATAGGGGGCGAGGCTAAGTACTATTTCAGGTCAACCAGAGCCTAACCACATTACACAGTCCATTGGAAACCCGATTTCTTAGCATTCCCGAGAATTTTGAAAAACGGTAAGCTCTTGTCAGCCAATCTTGCAATGTACCTCCTCAAGGCTATAATCTTTCCAACCAACCTCTAAACATCCCAGACTATTCTCAGAGGAGTAACATCGAGGACTGCTTGTATTTTCTGAAGATTAGCCTCAATACCTCTTTGGCTGACCATGTAGCCCAAAATTTTTTCTCCCCAGACCCCAAACGTACATTTAATTGGGTTCAACTTTAAATCGAAGGCCCTCAAGAACACAAAAGTGTGACTTAGGTCGAGCAAGTGATCTTGAGCGTTTTCTATTTTCACAATCATGTTATCAACGTAAACCTCCATTGATTTTCCAATTTGATCTTTGAACATAAAATTGATGAGTTGTTGATAAGTTGCTCCAACATTTTTCAACCCAAAAGGTATAACCAGGAAGTAGTATAGCCCATTAGGAAAAACAAAGGAGGTTTTATCCTTGTCCTCAAGAGCCATGAAAATCAGATGATACCCTTGAAATACATCCATCATGCTCAATAATTCACAACCAGCAATCGAATCAACTAATAAATCTATCCAAGGCAGGGGTAAGGATCTTTAGGACATGCTTTATTCCAATCCATAAAATCATTACACATTTGTCATTGCCCCTCATTCTTTGGAACTAGTACAACATTACAAAGCCAAGAGGGATATTGAATTTCTATAATATAACCAGCATCTAGAAGTTTCCTAACCTCATTTTTTATGATATGTGTCCTTTTCACATTGAATGTCCTTATCTTCTGCCTGACTGGTTTGTACGAAAAGTCTACATTAAGGCAGTACACAATGACATTAGGGCTGATTCCCTGCAGGTCGGATGCTTTCTATGTAAAGATGTCAATATTCTTCCTCAGGAAATCAATCATAAGATACTCCAAGTAGGGGCCTATGTTAATTGTGATACGGGTCGTCTTGTCGAAGTTTTCCTGCTCGAGCTTAATGGTCTTAAATTCTCTAACAGGCTCCACCCAGGAATCTTTCAACTTTCACTTCTTACTGGTCTATATGTCCTTAGGTTCCGCTATGAGGGTATCCCCTAAGGGCTTCGGTTGCAGTCAAGTCTTCTGCTCGCTTGACTCAATCGAGATATTGTAACATCTCCAGGCCTCCTTTTACAAAAGTTTATCTGTACTTGCTGGGGTCAAAAACTTGACTTTCAAGTGGTAGGTTGACACAATTGCACGGAAGTCATTGAGTGTAGGTCGACCTATGATGATGTTGCAAGCGAATGGGGCATCAACCACAAGGTAATTCACCATCAAAGTCCTCCTTATGGGAGCTTCTCCAAACGATGTTGACAAGTTGATGGACCCTTCTGATATGATCTTTGATCCCCTAAATCTAACCAGTGGTGTGTGCACAGGTTCAAATTTTAGCTAGCCTATGTTCATTCTTTTCAAGGTAGAGAGAGAAAGATAATATTAGTCGAGTTACCATTATCGACCAAGACCTTGCGCACTTCAAAGTTGGCAATCTTAACAAAGACTACCATTGGACAGTCTATTTTATGATCAATATGCTTGCCCTTAAGGTGTGCCAAGTCACCATTAGTGAATGAGATGGGCGCTGCACTTGTTGTAAGATGGAAAATTTTCTCAACGTATGAGGTTTTAGTCAACTCAAGCCTCTTCTGAGTTTGTCTTCGGGCAAATTTTGAGTCCCCCCAAGTGGGACCTCTCCCAATCATATCAATCACTCCATAGATGGGCGGGTTATTCTCATAGGCGGGCTATTATCCTTTCTCTTCTCTTTTAGGGCTAACCGACCTTTCTCTATGGGAAGTCTAATTGATTTTACCCTATTTCACCTGAGCATCCATGGTGATATACTTCTTGAGGTGGCCCTGCTTAATTAACCTCTTGATCTCATTTTGGAGATTGAAGCATTAATCTGTATCGTGCCCTTTTTGCTTGTGAAAGTGGCAATATTTTTTATATTTTTTTATTGCCTCAGTTTCCATGAACTTTCTGGGTTTTTTGAGAAGGTTATCATGTTGGATGGCATACATGACCTCTCTCCTAGGGAGGTTCAGGGGTGTATCATTGTGGAATCGCTTTATGGGAGATCGATCCCTCTCTTTGTATTTTTGGTCATCTCTTTCTTTTTTCTTCTTGTTGACCTTGAAGGATCCGAATTTAAGCCTATTCATCTCCTCTTAGGTCATGTACCTCTCAGTTAGGTCAAGTAACTCCTCCATCGACTTGGGTCATCCACGCACCAATACTTTAGCGCATTTCTTGTGTCTAAGCCCCAGAAATAGTACGTTAATCAGGAACGTGATCCTAGGGTTATCTATCTTGAGAACCTACATGTTGAATCTAGTGAAGAAATCCCAGAGGGACTTCCCCTTGCTTTACTTTACAGTATGGAGATGGGTGTGGAAGAGTTTTACCTTCTTCCTACTGGCAAATTGGCGTAAAAATTTATCACACAACTGGTTATAAGAATAAATTAATGACAACTCAAGTTTCACAAACCAATCGAGTGCTATGCCTTAGAAGGTGGTTACCAATATTTTAGTATGGATGTACTCATTGTGTCCATGCAGCTGGATTATGTGTTCAAACTGCATTAGGTGTTCATTAGGGTCTGTCAATCCATCATACCTTGGTAGACTAGTTGGGACCTTCACATTGACAACATTGCGCTCATCGATAATATCTTGGATGAAAGAAGATCCTCTCTCTCGATGAGATCTTTAATGGCCCTCCAAGTTAGGTGCTCTTTCAGTATTTCTTCTCGAGATCTTGTCGAAGCACCTATTCAACTGTTGGACATGATGGGACACTTCCTCCCATTTCTCTCGATCCGCCAGGGTGGCATTTTGATCAAGGCCTGGCTTGGCACGGTCAACCCTATCGCATTGCAGGACTCAAATGGGCTGGGCTACAAAGTTCGCTGATTCTCCTATATCTTCACGATAGTCATGCTTGGAGCGTTTGATCCTATTGCGCCGTAGGGCTCAATTAGGTCTAACGTGATCCATTGAGGCTGCAATCTCTTTTCATAACTCAATTGCCTTCTCTCCTCTTGGGAGCATCTAGGACTAGGATCATGGTGGGTTGGTGTTCGCCTAGATTCTTGGCGGCTACAGTTGTCTTGGGGAGACCTATCTTCTGAAAAAGACAATTGAGAGGTGGTACTGGCAGTAAAGGCGAGCATTGTTATGTGCCTATTTAGCATGGTGGATAATTGGGCTAAGATTTTAGTAGAGATTTGCTCGCTTATCAGCTGCATTAACTGGGGCATGGTTAGTGTCACAACTTGCTCCTGAGGGACGCTAGGGCCTAGAGCATGTGCACTTTGGTGGGGTGGAGATGTGGACCTTCTATTCTCCTCCCTTCCTGACGTGGCTCTGCATGTGTTTATCATTTTCTTATTGCAGTCTCAAGAGGTTCCCACAGACGGCGCCAAAA
Organism: Jacaranda copaia; assembly: GCA_014898725.1. NCBI lineage: Eukaryota > Viridiplantae > Streptophyta > Magnoliopsida > Lamiales > Bignoniaceae > Jacaranda > Jacaranda copaia. Next base: position 537,116 of record JACGDI010005848.1, read on the forward strand.
ATGATGAGATTGAAAATTGTTTATAGTGAAAGAGAACTATTTGGGGTAGATTCAACTAGGAAAATCGAATAATTCAGCTAATATTTTTCTCGATGTCTGAGATCTGCAACAACAACACACATTAAACTAGCTGAGGTGCCCCCAACTAAGGTACTTCTACGCTCAAGTTAGTTTTGAATGAAATAGAGTAATCGAAAAGAATATAGAGAACTTATAGCGTATTTGACATTACCTAGATCATAGTTGGCTATGAGGTATTTATAGCCTTCTCCTAGTGTGTAATTTGTCGAAAATGCCCTTACCAAATATATTGGGCTTTACTCCTTGCCTGGGAGCTAATGGTCATACCAGATCTTAGTACTATTCCAGGTGGCTTCATCTCCTATTTTTCAGGGTGAATAGTACCTTTGGTAAGCGCCTCCTTGCCAAAAGTGGTGGCAAAGTTGGTAGCAACAACTATACCAGCTGCCATGAGTCATTAATGCAGATGCATGTTGCCTATTAGAGTAATAAATGCGGTATGCATCTGAGTCACCACTAAAGTGAGTCATCAGGTCGATATGTGAATCGAACAGGTCTAACAGGCTAGTCGATGTCAGAGAAAACAAAATATGCTAAGACAGATGAAGCTTCATGTCGAGTGCAATCGATTATAATACACTCGACCAGACAGTTGTTGCTGAGTGTGTTGGGCCTGTTGGGCAATTCAGAACTGATGCTGGACCTACTAAACCTGTTAAGTTAAATAGCCTCTTGAGCTATCTCATATCAATACAAAATAAAAAATTGCAATATAAAGATGAATAAACCACCATTTAAAAAATATATAGATATACAAGAACGTACTAAAATGAGAAGCTTCGAAGAGTATAAATACAGGCTTCTCTTCGCCCCAAATTTTATTCTAATATCAGATGACCATATCTTACTATTGAAGTTTTTTATTAAATATATTCAACTTGTCCGTTTTGTAGGCCAGCTTTTATTTTACAAAACAAGTATATATATAGGGTTGAATTATTCACAAACGTATGATGATGTCTAATACTTGTTTTTAAATAATGTCATAGTAAACTTACAAGTTATGCCGATGAAAGACAACAAAAAATTGAGCAATGTTTAGTTGTAGTTAAGGTTTCACTGTTAAAATGTCATAGAAGAAACTTCTTCAAAAGATAATTGATTGATTAATTCTTAATGAAAAACAAATATAATGTATTGAAAGATAAACTTCATAAAAATTAAGTCATTTTTAATTATAAAATTATTGTGACAACCAACAAAAGCACATGTCAACCCAATAAATTAAGTTGTTATAAAATTAATTAAAAAATTAATCTTAAAAATATATAAATTAAAATGATTTATTTTCTTGGAAGCATGTGTACGTGTCCAAGTACGAAGCATGCTTATCTTAAATGCAAATATATATATATATATATATATATACATAATTTTTTGTTCCCTCCATCTTTTACTCCAAGTTTTATAATAAACATGTAGTGAGACATTTAGGACGAAAGATAAGACTCATAAGCTACTTTCCATATTAATTATGAGCTACTTAGTCGTATAAATGAGATAAGGCAATTCGAGAACGGTTCGAACTCCGTTCGATGAAGCTCGAATACGATTCGATCTTTTTGAGCCTAAGCCGAGTTGAGTCAAGCCAACCTGAGCCCAAGCTCATCAATCAAGTGAGTCGAGCCGAGTTCAACAATATTCAATTGAAATGTTCGCAAGTCTAAATGAGCATTTTTATTATATATATAATTATAGTTTAGACTCATATAATAAAACCCATCAAGATAAGTAGTAGTAGTAGTAGTAAAAATAATAGTAGTAGTAGTAGTAATAATAGTAATAAAAATAATAATAATATTTTGTCTTTTTATTTTTAAGAAAATAATAAAATTATTTAAAAAGTTTATAAGTATAAATTTTGTTTCGAGTCTAAATGAGCTCGAGTTAATTTAAGCTTATACGAATTCGAGCTTATTCGAACCTATATGAATCGAGCTTTTCCGCTTTCCCATGGTGAGGCTTATCGAGCCAAGTTCACTAAGGCTTGTTTGACCATTCATTTATTCAACAATTCGAGCTTGAAATTCGCTGTTTGAGCTCAAGTTTGTCTAAGCTTGAGCTCGAACCCAAGCTCACAAATTAATAGATGAGCTAAGTTTAAGCCTGATAGATTCGGGTTCATCTCAATTTGTTTACACCACTAGAGCTACTGTCCAATATTTTTCACTTAACAAGTAACAAGGCATATTCACATAACTACGCTCATAGAAGTTAGAGAGTGTCTTTGGAATTCTTATTATAGGTAAATCAAAATTAAAATGAAATCAATGGTGGCAACAAATTAAACCAAAATTCATATGTTCTAACTAGAAATATGGCACAAATAATCATATAATTTTTGAATTAGTTCATTAAGCACATTTATAGTTTTGTGCTCCGTTCTAGTATCACAAACACTTACATAATAAAATTTCAAACTTTTATGACCACGCGTAGTGTTAATCTGCCAAATGTTTTTCTATATGTATACAAATATCAAGATTTACTTCATTAAAAATTTACAATCCATCCTCCTTTTTTTCAGTTGAAATAAAATACTCATTGGTATTTTTTTTAACCAGTAGCAATGCTAAAATAAATGTAGGGTTCTATGCACTCCTCGTGATTCATCAAATCTAGCAATAAATTAATTGATATAAATTTTAAGAAATAAACTAATAAAATTGTTTTTCTTGGAAACATGTGCACGTCCCCACGTGCCAAGTTTATATATATTAAAATAATTATAATATAATCTTCCTTCCCTCCATCATTTCCCAAATTTTATAGTAAACTTGCAGTGAGACATCTACTCATAAACTTTACTTTCTTAATTTTTCAATGTAGGACAAAATGATACTAGTTTCTCCATATTAGAATCTACGTTCCAACAACACTCACTTACCATGTAATATGATATGTTTCCATAATTATGTTGATCAATATTAAAAGAGTCTTTGGACTTTCTACTAGCTAATATAGATTAATCAAAATTAAAATGAAATCAAAGGTGGCCATAGATATAGCACACATAAACATACAATTTTCTAATCAGCTCATTGTAAACTTAACCACATTTGTCGCCTTATGCTCTACGTTAGTATCATGAACACTTATATAAGAAAATTTCAAACATCAAGATTTACTTCGTTAAAAATTTATACCTCATCCTGCATTTGTTCAACATGTTTTAATAAAGTACGTACTAGTCGGGTAGCTTGCTTTTATCTTAAAACTTTCTTTTACCTAGTGGTAGTGCTAAAAAAAACATAGGATGGTGAAGCCTATGATGAAATAAAATTGTACTTCACTCATATAAGATATTTTCAAATTAAATGATATATATCTTTTACACCAAACTGTTAATTTCACCACAAGTTATTGTTTTGCATTTTAAATTCTTAATACATCTAATTCTTGATCAATATGCCCCAAAAAATAGTTAAATAAAAAATCTATTATCTTAATTAATATAGTTTTAAAAATTTTGAGTTATATACTCTATATTGTTAAATAATAAATATGTCCAAAATAATATGAATAAATTTAATTCATTTATTTATTAACTAAGATATAAAATTAAAAAAATAGAAAAATCCTAAACTATCCACTATACTATATAAAAAAGAAAAGCCCTTTAGACACTCAAAACGGTAGTTACATCATACCACACCAAAATTTGATTTACCAATTATACCCTTAATTTTCAATTTAATTTCAAAAGTGAATGTATCACTTAATTTAACATTAAAAATATAAATAATATAGTGAAAATATAATAACAAAATTTATAGAATGTATAGGTAGATATATTTAATAATTTTAAACTTTTGATGTAGAAATAATTTGCTAAATATGAGTTTATATTAATGGATAATTACTATTATATGTTGTTGATGTGGTTATTATTAAAATTATGTTCTTACTATTATACACTTAAAAAAATGAGTATTTTATTTATTAATATAATTTAGCATCAATGATATGATAAACTAATATGCACGCAAGGACGGTGTGCCACAACAACTAGTTCTATAATGTAATTTTAACAATTTTAACTTGCATACTCAATAATATTAAATAGACATATTTAAAATAATTTAACCAAATTTAGTTAATAAGTAAAAAAATTTAAAATAAAAAAATTTTAAGTTTGTTATTTCAGACAATATAATTTTAAGTTACATACTTAATAATACTAATAAATAGATATATTTAACTTAATTAAATTTATTTTTTATCAAAAAGTAAATAAATAAATAAAAACAAAAAACAAAAATAACTTCTTTCTAGCAAACCACCAACCCCCGCACTTCCGCACTCGGCTCCCACACCCCCAACCCAGCCGTAGGATTTGGGGGCACGGGAGTTGAGTAGAGTTATATTTATAAATATATATGTACCTATGTATATATAATGTATGTATTTATATATATAATATATGATATACATATATATTTTGAATATAATTTTAATAAAGAGTAATTTTATTATTTATTATTTAGTTTTTTAAGATTTTTATCTATAGAATTTAACTAATATAAAAATAAATTCTTTAAATAATATTAAATATAAATATGGATTCCTGTTAGCCAATATACTAATACAAAGTATTATAATAATATACCTAGAATTTTGAATTGATTTGAAGAATTTCAACTGGGAATAAATTCTGGCACCTTCTTTGAAATAACTTGCTAACATAATTTTTTAAGCATATTAATGTATATCATATGCAATTATTTGATATTTTTTTATTGAAAATTCAATCAATTTATCATTGATTTAAAAATAAGAATACATCGAAAGATATTAAAATATAATATATATATATATATATATTGAAATTAAAAGATAATATATAGAAGTATAATAAATAAAATGCGCCAATCCTATATTTTATGGGTTTAATAATGAAAAAGAATTTAAAGGACAACTCACTTTAATAGGCCCAAAATATATATGGAGCCATTTAGTGGGATGGAGCTCAAAATAAATAAAATTTTATTATTTGTGGCAATTATTTTAATATAATGCACCTTCAATATATAAGCGAAAACCACCATTAATTGCTTGTACATGTAGTATATTAAATCTACTTTATTATGTTGCAAACTAATCATCAAAAAGAAATGTTATGATTTTATATTTTAAATCTAACTGTTCAAATTAAATACATTTATACATCTCTCACATAAGATAGATACAATCATAATTGCAACATAAACTACTATTATTAAGAATATTAACAAAAAGTTATTTGCGTTTAGTTCACTACCGCGAATATTGTGCAATTTACGTTGATAAAATAAAAAAAATTAAAATTATATATTATTAATATTGTTATCATGAAATAATTAATTAAAATATATAAGAATTAGGAAATAAAATAGTTGCAGTTGTGAAGCGAAATGATGTCTGCGGTTATGATCGTCTCTAACGGCTATCAGAGTAAAATCCTATTAATTTATAATGGTGTCTTATTATTCTTTGTACGCTATCACAAGGAAATTAAAAATCATCCCATCGTTGGCTAAATTAATTTTGTGCAGGTAATATGTTCTTATCTTAAATTAATATAAAATGGCTCCTTTATATAACAAAATAATGAGTTAAATTCATTTTACCCCCTCATATTATAGGGTCTGTCTTAAAAACCTCCTTTAACTATAAAAATCTTCAAACTCCTCCTAAACCTACCCTACCATTAGTTTTTTAATGATTGAATAACTTATGCATATTTTTATACCCAAATTACCCTTTTGATATATATAAAGAAAAGTTTATTTTCCCTCTTATATTATATAGGATAGTTGTATCAAAAAATCCCTTGTATTATAAAAACCTTCAAAAATCCCCTCAAAGCCCTCATGTTACTGATGAACTAACAAAAAATTGGAGCATGCTCCATTTTTATAATTTTAACATCAATTTTTTAAAAAAAAATCATCTCCTTTATTAGGACTTTTATTTATCTAAATGTACAACATTGAGCAACTATTGCAATATAAAATTATCATACAGTGATTCTCAATGTTCAAGCAATGATACATCTATATTTAAAAGAGTATTAAGCAATTATAGTCACATAGCACCTATACACACTTCATGATCTCTAAATAATTTTGGAACAAAATATTGTCGATTGTTGCAGTTGGGATGTGAATATGTTTTTATTTATAATTTTTTAATCATTTATGATTCTATTAACTACTTATTTTTTTAATAGGAGCTAAGTAGATGCAAATTTGTCTATTAGATTGAGCCAAATATATTTCATGAGGGAATAGGATTGGACAATCATTATTAAAATTATGGACTTAAAAAGTGAAAAACTAAAGAGTTTACAAGCAATATATGAACTCTTCAAATTAACAATGAAATGCTACATCAAATTAAGCTCCATATACCTAACAATATCAAACATTAAGCTAATGATGAAGAATTGAGTAAAATAGAGCATCAGTTGGACAAACACAAAAAGTTGAACAGAATATTAAATTATTTGTTATTGTAATATGTATCTTAGTATTGTATAAAATAATGTAGTAGAAGAACAACAACAACAAATTATAATATATTTGATTACATTTTATTTTACTTATAATATAATATTATGCAATAATAATGACAAAATATAATAATGTCCTAATTGAATAGCATAATTAGAAGAAAAAAAATTCTAAATTCTAGGGTTTCAAGATTGAATATGTACTAATCGATTCAAAATCACATTGCTCTTTAACAACTAATTTACGTTGCTCTCTTACAAATTTGTCAAATTTTGTGAGATTTTGAGTTTGGCATATATTCCTTCAATTTTTATAGTCAATTTGTGCATTTCCTTTATGAGCTTTATTTTCTTCTACACAATATTAGGTTGTCAAGACTAATTTATGATAATAAAAGGAAAAAAATGCCAAGTGTATCAAATTTTTTTATAAATAACTTATTGTATGAAATATATATAAAGTAATTTAGCTTTGAATGTTAACATTGTTAGTTAATTTAAGGGGGGTTGTCAAGATTTTTATAATAGTATAAGGTGGTTTTTGACACAACCCCCATATTACAAGGAGGTCAAATGAGTTTAACCCTAAAATAATTTGATTATAATTTAAAAAATAATGGTTTCTAAAATCTTATAAAATTCATAAAAAATTAACAGTAATTGACCAGCTAATGTTGGAAATAAAATGGTTAAACGTTAATAATTATAACTGGCCACACAATGAAAATGAAAACGCGGAATAAAACTAAATAAATGTTGGAAATGAAAATTTTAAAATTTTAAAGCTTAATTTCTAACAAATAATGTAGTTAAATTATGTTATCCAAAATGCCGTTAATTATTTGTATTTTACATATTATCTTTTTCATTTTTTCCTCTTTTCATTTTCTTTTCTTTTCTTTTTATATGTTCATCGTGTATTTGCTTTCACAGATAACCCACATGACACTTTTGAAGACTTAAGAGGCTCGTGGCATGCAATCATACTAAGTTCCTTTAGTTTTTGTTATATTTTTTTAGTTTGGTACAGGGTTATCTTTAGAACTATAATATGAGATATAAAATTACTTCACATAAAGTTTTACTTGCTCCCCCAAGTTACTTTTCATTCCAGCAACTATCAATCGATAATACTATTTAACTATTTGAAATAATGTATTTAGAAAACGATAGTACTTAATTGGTTTAATATAGGAAATTAAAAATTTTTGTTTTGTCAAAAACACAACAATCTAATTGCATTTTTTATTTTTTTAATTTTCGTTAAATGATTATAATGCATACAACATGGGATATTACGCTACTACGTGTTTGTTTGTGCGTGTGTGCGTGTGTTTATGTACACACGCTCACACTTGCGGTGCATTGGAGGTAAGTGGACCAAAGCTTGTAAACTGCAGCCAATTTGATTCAGTCCAAAAGTAAAATTGTAAATGGTTTCCTATTCCAACCATATATTTTATTAACTCCAAGCCATCTGTGGTCGGATGGTCCATCCCAAACAACAAAGTTGAAACCCCAAATAATAAAATATACGGTCGGAGTCAAATCAAAAAATATGATACATGATTTATCTATTTTTTCATGAAATTAATTATGGCTAATTACCAATTATGAATTACTAACGGTTGTTGCTATAGTTTATGTTTCCTTGTGAATTGAAGACAAGTATTTCTATGAACTTGGCTTTCGATTGCTACTTAGTAGGAACTCCCATTTCAATTTAATTTAATTTAAATATAAATACATTATACTCATCATTTATTCAGTTCAGACTTATAAAAGAATGACACACTTATCAGATAATTAATTTAGTTCAAAAACTTATAGATTTTGAAGTGTGGAGAGGATGTGAGAATATTGTATCCTGCAAAATCCAATAATAATATCTATTATCCAAGAAAAGATGCCACTTGTGCCTCTTCTATTTGACACCAAGATCCCAACTTTATCTACTGGCTTGAGTTCTCATGTTGTGCACCACAATTTCAATGCTCTGAGGCAGCCCCACAAAAATCCCGGTGGCCTGTCTTGGCCCTTATTTTGCAGCCCTGTCCGCTTATTCTTGGGGTGCTACTAATTCTTCTTCTTCTTTCAGAGAGTAGCAAAGTAAGCTCACAGGAAAAATGGCAGCTCAGGCATTGGTTTCTTCATCATCCATCTGCTCTTCAGCAGAGGCCGCCAGACAGATTCTGAGAGGAAGGCCTTCGCAATCTTCCAGGAAGTTTTCCTTTGTCGTGAAGGCTGCTTCTACTCCTCCTGTCAAGGTAAGAACAAGAATTATTCTGGATATTGGATTATTATAAACCAGTGAGATTATTAGCCAAAAAGAATTGAGGCGAATACTCTGTACCGTTTGGTTTATTTTTTACAGCAAGGAGCTGACAGGCCCCTCTGGTTTGCCTCCAAGCAGAGTCTTTCATACTTGGATGGCAGGTAGTTTTCTCTTGCATGCTTTTCATTTTATTTTTTATTTTTTATTTTTCTTTGGACAACTGATGATCAAAAGAGATGATTCATGGACAAAATTGCACTTAATTTCTCAGCCTCCCTGGTGACTATGGATTCGATCCATTGGGTCTCTCGGACCCAGAAGGCCCCGGAGGATTCATCGAGCCAAGATGGCTGGCCTACGGTGAAGTCATCAACGGGCGTTACGCTATGTTGGGCGCAGTAGGAGCCATAGCACCAGAAATTCTTGGACAAGCAGGGCTAATCCCACCAGAAACAGCTCTCCCATGGTTCAAGACTGGGGTCATTCCCCCAGCTGGAACATACAACTACTGGGCTGACCCCTACACGCTCTTCGTTTTTGAGATGGCACTCATGGGTTTTGCTGAGCACAGGAGATTCCAGGACTGGGCCAATCCAGGGTCCATGGGCAAGCAATACTTCTTGGGCCTGGAAAAGGGATTGGGAGGATCCGGTGACCCTGCCTACCCGGGTGGCCCATTTTTCAACCCGCTTGGGTTAGGGAAAGATGAGAAGTCATTGAAGGATTTGAAGTTGAAGGAGGTGAAGAATGGAAGACTGGCTATGTTGGCAATATTGGGCTACTTTGTACAAGCCCTGGTGACTGGTGTTGGTCCATACCAGAACCTCCTGGACCATTTGGCTGATCCCGTGCACAACAATGTACTGACCAGCCTCAAATTCCACTAGACCTGTGTCAATACTTTGTGCTCTCTCATGTTCTTCTGCTTCAAATTTGTAACATCCATCATGTGCAGAGTAATATTGAGCCTGTCATCTGCAATCTATAACGAAAAATTATATGATGTTCAGGACTTCTGATCAGACTTTCCCTCTGTTCGTTGCTCCGCCTGACTTTATGCAGGGTATTTCCGAAAATCTTAGGTCTCGATAGCTACTATTAAATTGAAATGGCTAATCTCAAGTGTGTAATTAACACAACAAACATATCACAAATACTTCAAGATCTACGTCTATTTATTTGAATTGGGATGATCCAATCCAAATCAACTTTTGACCTGGTAAATTATACAACTGCATCATTCATAATTAAAGAATATATATTGGCCACTTCAATCAAAATTTAGATGCCAAGTATAGGACTACAAATGAGTCAAGCTTGGCAAAAATTTCAAGTTCAAGCTCGAACTCGACTCATCCGTAAAATATATGATCTTGAGCTTATCAAGCTTCTAATATTAAGCTTAAGCTCAGGCTTGTTAATGAATATCGAACTGGAGCTCGAGTTTAATGAGCTCATTAGACATCAAGCCATAATTGAGCTCGAACTTGAGCCTGAGCTTATCAGACATATGCCAACACTCACATATAATGCACATCTTTACACCTCAGAATATAAAAATAAATTTTTAAGCATATGATTAATTTTAAGTTGGACAATTAGATTTAAAAAATATGCATTGATCAATTTAAATTGCATATATTAAAAGTGATAAATGATAATATTACATTGGAACTAAAATATAAATTTTAATAATATTGGTATTGCTACTATATATCCACATTGAGTTAATATTATTAAATATAAGAAAAATAATCAATGACTTGTTAATTTTTATAATAATTATTTTTTATAAACTAATCATGTATTTTGTAAATATGCAATTTACTAAAAATTTATTAATTTTTATAAAATTTAAGTGAGTTGTTGTTTTGACTTTTGAAATTTGAATATTAAATATAAAAGTGATTTTTTTAGATAATGATAAACTATTATTCCTTACTTGTAGTATTAAATTTAAAAAATATGTGTCAATCAAAAATATTATATCATACAGTTTCAAGTTAATAAGTACACCTCATATGAGTAATAGGAACGAACATGAGATAATAATTTGCTAATATAATTTGCTCACATGGGGGTATAGTTATATTATAAATCCATAATATTTTTATAAAAGTATTTGAACAAAAGAAGTTTTATTTTTAATCAAATTTATCATACTATTATCTTTTACAACTTATAAAAAATGGTATCTTGTAAATTATTAATTATTGTTTAATAAGTAATAATAAGTGAATAAATAAATTATAGTTTGAAAAGTATTTTCATATGTAGTATATCCTTTTTAGCATATTATTTTTTTATAGTATTTAATACTTGTATATTATATATAAATACTTAGGCTCACAAGCCTTCAAGCCATCATGTTTGATATGGGATAACTCAACAAATCCAATCTAATAAGTTATCGACTCCAGATAGGGCTTCTAGGCCCACCTAACACCTTAAGCCCAACTAAGTTTCCAAATCCAGTTGATTTGAGTCACTCGACCACAATCGTCAGGTCAAACGAGTAGTTCTTGACCCAACCTGATGGGAAGCTCTAAGCTATCAAGTCCACTCAGTTATCTCTCTGGTCAACCACCTTGTCTGGTCGATCACCATCTACCAGAATGCTCAATCTAGTGTCAAATCATATCCTTGTTGCATTCAATTCTCTAATAGACAGCATGCCTCCGCATTAATAGCGTGTGCCACCAACTCTGTTGGGAGGTGCGCTTCCAGAGTACTATTCAACCTGGAAAGCAGGAGATGGTACCACTTGAAATAGTACTAAATTGGAAATGATCAACAACTCCCAAGCAAGGACAGAGCCCTCTACACTTGATAGGGACATTTTAGACATATCATCCACTTGGAGAAAGCTTTAAATACCCCATTGCCAGCCACCCTTTGGGTACGCCATATATACTGTATACTCTTACCCTACTACTCGATTATCTCACCCTACTACTCGATTATCTCACTCGACCAGTACTAACTTAAGCGTCAAAGTACCTTAGCTGGGGGCACCTCGGCTAGTCTGATGTTTGCTATTGGTTGCAAATCTCAGCTCAAGAAGAACATCATTGTTGGATCATTTGACCTCCCTAGTTGAATTAGTCTAAATATTACCTAATTCACCAAAAATAACTTTCAATTTCATCATTTTGACACCGTCTGTAGGAACACTTGAGATTGCAACTAAGAAAATAGTTAATACTAGAAGAGTTGCATCTGAGAGTGATGATAATAGGAGGACAGCATCTCAACCTCCCCCTCAACCCCAACAAGGGTTGCATGCCCTAGTGCCCCGCTAGATCAAGTTGTGACGTTGACCATGCCTCAGCTAATGTAGCTTATAAATGAACAAATCTCTGCCTAAATCTCTATTCAACTTTCTGCGACATTAAAAAGCACATGGTCGTGCTAGCCCCAACTGATAGTGCAACTCCAAAACTGCCCCCACTAGAGAAAAGGTCCCCCCGAGACAGTCGTGGTTACTAGGAGTCCAAGTAACCACCAGCTAGATGAGAAGCAAGCCCCAAGCACCCCCATGGAGAGAAGGGGCGACCTGAGCTAAGGGAAGAAATTACTAACTCCGTAGACTATCACGTTTGGCCTAATTGAGCCTTGCAGCATGATAAGGTCAAACATTCCAGGCATGGCCAGCACGAAGAAGTGGATGAATCAGCAAATCATGCAACCCAACCTATTCAAGTCCTGCATCGCAATCTGCCCCATTTTGATCAAAACATTACCCAAGCTTATCGATATATGTGGGAAGAAGTTTCCCACCAAGTGTAACAACTGAATAGATGCCTCAACAAGATCTCAAGAAGAAACACTAAAAGAATACTCAACCTAGAGGCCCCCCAAAGGTCTCATCGAGAGAGAGGTTCATTATTTATTCAGGAGATTATCGATGAGCGTATTATCATCGATGCCAAAGTCTTGATTGGACTTCCACAATACGATGGCTCGACTGATCCTAATGAGCACCTGATGCAGTTCAAACATATGATGCAGCTGCACAAGCATAATAAATATATCCATGCGAAGATATTGGTGACCACATTTTAGGGTATAGCATTCGATTGGTTTGTTAAGCTGGAACTATTATCGATATACTCCTATGACTAGCTCTGCAATGAATTCCTACACTAGTTCACTAGTTGGCGAAAGGCAAAACTCCACTATACCCATCTCCACACTGTTAAGCAGAATAAGGGAGAGTCCTTCTGTGATTTTTTTACAAGGTTCAAAATGGAGGTCCTAAAGATCGACAACCCCAAGATCAAGTTCTTAATCGACGTGCTATTTTTAAGACTCAAACACAAAGAATATGCCAATGCTTTGGTACTAGAACGCCCACAGTCAATGGAAGAATTGCTCGACTTGATGAAGAGATACATGATCCAAAAGAAAATGAGCAGGCTAAAGTTCAAAAACTCTAAGGTCAAAAAAAAAGAAAAATAAGGAAAGAGATGACCAGAAACATAGGGAAAGGGTCGATCTCCAATCAAGCACTTTCATGACTGTACTCCATTGAACATCTTGAGGAGAGAGGTCCTGTTTATAATCTAGCATGACAACCTACTCAAGAAATCGAGGAAGCTGACGGAGACTGAAGTAATGAAAAATCAAAAAAGTATTGCCACTTTCATAAACAAAGGAGGTATAACACAAATGAATGTTTCAATCTCCGCAATGAAATTGAGAGGCTCATCAAGTAGGGCCATCACAAAAAATATGTGGTTATTGACGCACAGGCTGAAGGGGAAAAATAGACTAGACTCCCTGCAGAGAAAGGCGATTAACCAGAGGATGGAGGATAAAGGAAAGAAATCTGCCCAAAAAGCTTGCCCATTCGAGGAGTAATTGACATGATTGCAGAAGGTCCTACTACGGGGGACTCAAAGTCCGCAAAGAGACAAACTTAGAGGATGCTAGAGTTGACCAAAGCTTCCCTAATTGAAACAACATTCTATTTATCTACAAAGATAGAGCCAATCTCCTTCACTGACAACAACCTGACCTACTTCTAAGGAAAAAATATTGACTATAAAACTGATTTGTCCTATGGTAGTCTCCATTGAGATCGCCAACTTTGAAGTTATAAAGGTTCTGGTCGATAACGGCAGCTCGACCAACATCATCTTCCTCTCGACATTGAAAATGATAAAGTTAGGGTAGCTAAAATTTAAGCTAGTAGGTATCCCTCTGGTCAGATTTGGGAGGTCAAAAATCATTTCAGAATGTTCCATCAACCTCTCTACATCATTTGAAGAAGTGCCTTGAAGAAAGACATTAATGATAAACTATCTAGTGGTTGACGCCTCATTCTCTTATAATGTTATAATTGGTCAACCAGCTCTTAATGATTTTTGTGCCATTATGTTAACCTATCACATGAAGATCAAATTTTCATCCTCAACTAGCACAGGCGAACTACTGTGTAACATCAAGGAAGCTTAGCGATGTTACAATATTTCAGTCTAGTCAAGCAAGTAGAAGACTCGACATCAATTGAAGACCTTGGGGGATGCCCTATAGTGAAACCCAAGAAGAGCCAAGCCAACAAGAAGAGAAAGTTGGAAGATAGTTGAATAGAGTCCATTGAGGAGTTCAAAATAGTCAAGCTGGAGTCAAGAAACCCCGACAAAACTACTAGGGTCGAAATAGATATGGCCCCACTTAGAGTATTTATGGTTGATTTCTTTTGAAGAAATATCAATATTTGTGCCTAGAAGGTATCCGACATCTAAGGAATCAACCCCAGTGTGATCGTGCACCATCTCAATATCGACCCCTCATACAAGCTGGTCAAGCAGAAGACAAGGACATTTAATGCCAAGAAGACCTAGATCATCGAAGAGAAAGTCAGGAAACTCTTAGATGCAGGTTATATAGTAAAAATTTAGTATCCATCTTAGCTTTGTAATGTTGTACTCATCCCAAAGAATGAGGGGTTATGGCGCATGTGTAATGATTTCACCCACTTGAATAAAGCTTACCCTAAGAATCCTTACCCCCTACCTTGAATAGATTTACTAGTAGATTCCATGACTAGTTGTGAATTATTGAGTATGATGGATGCATTTCAAGGGTATCATCAGATATTCATGGCCCTCGAAGATAGGGATAAAACCTCTTTTGTGGTTTCCAATGGAGTTTATTGCTTTTTAGTCATGCCTTTTAGACTAAAAAATGCTAGAGCAACCTACGAGAGCCTGGCCGACTTTATGTTCAAGAACGAAATAGGCAAGTCTATGGAGGTGCATGTTGACAATATGATCAAAAAGATAAAAAAAGGCCCAGGACCATTTGCTCAACCTCAATCACACTTTTGCAATATTAAGAGCATTTGGTCTGAAGTTGAATCTCAATAAGTATACATTCGGGGTTCGATGAGGTAAATTCTTAGGTTATATCGTCAGTTAATGGGGTATTGAGGCCAATCCATAAAAAATTCAGGCCATATTAGACATTGCTCCCCCTCGAACAATCAAATATGTACAATAGTTGATCGAAAGGATTATTATCCTTAGGAGATTCATTACTCATTTAGTTGATAAAAGCCTACCTTTCTTCAAAATGCTCAAAAATGCTAAGAAGTTGGGTTTTCAATGGAACAAATAAAATGATCGGGCTCTGATCGAATTAAAATAGTATTTGTCCTCGCCCCCATGCTTGCAAAACTTGAACTCAGAAAAGTACTTCACATATACTTGGCTGTCTTGGAAGCATTGATTAGCTCGATCTTGGTCTCGACCAAAGATGAAAGTCATCGACTAGTTTACTATTGTAGTAAGTCACTCTAAAGACCGAAACATAACTACTTGAAGATCGAGAAGTTTGCCCTGGCGTTAATCACCATGGCTCGAAAGCTGCGCCCATATTTTCAATCTCATGCCATGATAATACTGACGAACCAACTATTGAAGCAAGTGCTCTTAAAGCCAGACACATTCAGAAGGTTAATCAAATGAGCCATTAAATTAGGAGAATTTGATATCACCTTCCTGCCTAGAACAGCCATCAAAGCACAAGTTTTGGCTGACTTCATCACCGAGCATGTTGATCTACCTGAAAAAAGCAACGAAGCTCCTTTTGTTTAGACTTTACACATTGATAAATCATCGACCACTTCAGGAGGAGAAGTAGGAGTGGCCCTCCATTCCCCGACAGCAAAGGAGTATGATTTTATGATCAAACTCAACTATGTAATTACTAATAACAAGGCAGAATATGAGGTCTCCCTTACTAGAATGAGGATGGCACTTGATCAAGGTGTCGACCACTTAGTTGTGATCACAGACTCCCAATTTGTAGCAGAACAGATCAAGGAAAATTTTGAGATCAAGGATTCAACAATGAGCTGGTACCTGGTGGAGGTTAGAAAATTACAATAATCATTCAAAAAATTTACCCTCAGTCAGGTACCTCAATCTAAGAATGAGCCTGCAGACACCATGTCCAAATTTGCTAGCTTGACCAAAGGCACAAGAGACAGGACGATAACATTTCTAGTCACTGATAAGCCATCAATCAGCCCTTTCAAGGAGAAGTTTGTGAGGAGCATCGAGGAGACAATTCCTTCATGGCAAGATCCGATCAAACTTCGCTTAAGTCATGGCACACTCTTTGAAGATAAAAGTGAGGCTTGTTGCCTCCGAGGACAAGCTGTCAAGTTTGCACTAGACAAGCATGGCTAACTATATAAGAGGTTGATCTCTGGACTGCCCCTAAGGTACCGGGATCCTAATTAGGCTCGTGAGGTTTTACAAGATATTCATATAGGCATGTGCGAGAATCATTCAGAGGGAAGATCCCTCAAGCATAAAATCATCAGGTATTGATACTTTTAGCTGATATTACTCAAAGAAGCTATTAATTTTGTTCAAAAATATTCATCATGCCAAGTTCATTCGAACTTCCCACATCAACCCATTGTGCCCATGGTCAATGTTCAAATTTCTTGGTCGTTCGATCAGTGGAGGATGAACATTTTGGGCGCACTACCAAAGTTAACAGGTCAACAAAAGTTTATAATTATGGCGATCAAGTATTTAACCAAGTGGGTCAAGATCGAAGCTATCCTAAAGATAACCAACACAGCCATCAAAAGTTTCATCTAGAAAAATATCATCTGTCATTTTGATCTACCTAAGATCCTCATTTCAGATAATGAGACCCAATTCTAGAGCAAAAATTCTTGAAGTTAGTGTGAAACCTTGGCAATCACCCAACATTTCACTTCAGCGGATAACCCTCAATCAAACGGCCAAATAAAGGTGACAAATAGGATAATTCTCAACTATTTGAAAGCCAAAATACAAGATACTAGGTCATGTTGGGCAGACGACCTCCCAAGAGTGTTATGGGCATGCAAGATACCTCCCACATAGCCACAAGTTATAGCTTTTATAGTTTGGTCTATAGGTCCGAGACAGTCATCTCCTTAGAACTCATAGCATACAGCTTGAGTGATTCACTTCCACCCGCTTAGGAACACATCAGAAAGGAAGCTCGACCTTGAGACTAATGATGAATGAAGGCAAGAAGCCTACAACACCATGTAGCGTTATAGATCTAAGGTGACAGACAACTACAACAAAAGAATCAGGTTGCGCCATTTTAAGGTAAGAGACCTCGTTCTTAAAAAGTTGGAAATATCCAAGAATATAGGCAAACTCAACACAAAATGGGAGGGACCCTATATGATTGTGAATGTATCAAAGCATAATGCTTATCGACTTGCTAATGTCGATGGGGATGAGCTCCCTCATCCATGGAATATCATCAACTTGAAGAAATTATATATATAAAAGCATACTGTAACCATCTTTGTATTCTATGATATAACTAAAGTTTCAGCAATACGGCTATCATTCACTTGTATTATCATAGCTACATATGTCTCGCACATCTCCAAGTTTCAGGTCAACCCCTTAGTCGACCTAAAAGCAACTTCACGCTACCAAATCAAGTTTCAAGTTGACCCCATAGTTGACCCAAAAGTAACCTCACACTGCTAAATCAACTTTCTAGTCAACCTTATAGTCGACCCAAAAGCAGCTTTTAGCTACCGAATCAAAGCTCCAAGCCCTAACTTCAAGTCGACCCGTAGTTGACTCAAAAGTAGCTACATACTGCCAACTTAAGGCCTTTTAGCCCGAACTATGCAATCAACCCTTTAGTCAATCAATAAGTCAACGCAACGCTACAAAGTTAAGACACCTCGAACTCGATCGAGAGTAATGAAACTTGACTATAAAGTTGAGAAAAGTTGTAAAAATAGATTGTTTAATGTACTTCAATGAGACCATGTGTATCTCTTAACAGTAACCTAAATCGATGATAAAGTTGTCAGGTTTTCTTGTTAATTAACATAGTTCTCAACTTATCAACCACACAATTGTGATCACATAGTTGCATTAGACAAGAAAGCTACAAAATTGATTCAAATAAATTGAATCAAAAAAA
>JACGDI010005848.1:557733-589792 GCA_014898725.1 Jacaranda copaia
AAAATGACCAACAACTCCCAAGCAAGGACAAGAGCCCTCTACATTAGATAGGGGCATCTTAGACATATCATCCACCTAGGAAGGCTATAAATACCACATTGCCAGCCACCGTCCAAATATGTCATATACATTGTACACTCTTACTCTACTGCTCAATTATCTCAGTCAACCAGTACTAACTTGAGTATCAAAGTACCTTAACCGGGAACACCTCGGCTAGTCTAACGTTTGCTATTGGTTGCAGATCTCAATCCAAGAAGAACATCACTGTTGAATCATTCGACATCTCTAGTCGAATTAGCCCAAACACTACCCAATTCACTAAAAATGACTTTCAACCTCATCAATATTAATACTCAAGCTTGGCTCCATCCTGAGCTCGAGCTCGATAAGTTCGAACCAAGCTCAAATGGTGTGGAACTCAAGTCGAGTTTTTTAATATTGAGCCAAGCCAGCTTGGATCAAGTTGCTCCTCTAGCCAACTAGCAATTATCTGTAAGTATATTATATATATATATAGACATTTACAAGTATGATGTCATAATTATAGTCTTAATTCCAATCATTTTCTTACCTTCACATACCATGATTGTTATTGAATTTTTGTTGGAAAACATCAATAATACTAGTCAATCATGTAATTTTCATAACACATGATTTGATCTGACTGAGTTCTATCTCTATCTGATCCAAAATTAAAAGATTCTTCTCAAAAATTTATATCTATATTTCCAATTTTGATCTTATGCCCAGTGTCACAAGGGTCATGTAGGAGTCTCATATGAAGACTCTAGCTCAATTAATCAAAGGATATATCCAGATCGCGCAGTCTGGGCTAGTTGATTTGGTTGATAAAAAAAAAATTGATAATGTCCATTTGTCTAGAATCATCAATTATTTGATTGATATTATAATAATGCCATGAAAAAGTTCACCAATTTTGGGGTATTATGAAACAATTTCCGCGGAACCTACCTAACCCAAAGAAGATTATGAGAAATTATCGTGCAAAGGAAACATATTAAACACTATATCAATAGTCATGCGACTTATGAGAAAATCAATCATGGGATAAAACTAAAATCAACCAAACTAAGCCTCTGACTCTAAAGAACACTCCATTTACTACTAAATAGTGCTGCTAATTTGTGTTTGGACGAAAAAATTAATTGTGGAATGTGCCTAGTTTGCCAGGCGCGATCACATAGCACAGACAGTTAATGTGATTCGCAAGTATAGCCGGATTGTCCTGAGAGCACGTTGAAAACTACAAACGTTGACGTACAGATTTTATCTTCTATCATATAATATAATTTTTCTACATGTTGAATGATAATTGTTTGATAAAATCTTCCTAGTAAAGTCAATTCTTTGCATGAAGTTTCCCGATAATATAAACTACAGTTGCCTATTTTACCGGCTAAAACTGGTTCTCGAGCAACTGGTTCATCAGAACCGAGTTTAATTTTTGTATTATTTTCCTTTTGCCAATTAGGAAATAACCCATTAAGTTAGTGAATTTAACTCATTTTTCTTCTTCGTAATTCTTGACTCATACCATATGCCTCTCAAAATTCTCAGTTTAACTGGAAGCAATGATAGGGTTTACCATCTTCCCACGAGCAGGGGCATTTCTTGCCAAGCTGCGGGCCAAAAATACATTTTTTAAGTTAAAAAAAATAAAAAATAAAAAGGATTATTTTGTCCTGTGAGGCTGTAACCTTACTGGTTGGCCAGGATTCAGGCATCATTCGGCAAATAAAGAAACACTTGCTTTGCAGAATCCTTTTCCTTTGGAGAAAAAGGGAATCATGGATACTGTTTATACCATTGAAAGGCACTAAATCAGTTTAAAGCCTGCCTGTAGATAAGATCAAATACCAAATAACAAGAATTGACTATTAATACATGAACTTTTAATACAATCAATAAAAAAGCAGAGAGGGCAAAACAACAGAAAGCATAGTAGATCAACTCTTTTCAGTTAGAGAATGAACATATATAAGTACACCTGTCCTGAATCCATAGTTGTCTACCCTCCTTTCTACCATAACTAGGGTCCATAAAAAGTAGAATAAGGGCAAGCAAACTAAAACCAGAATGTAGATTTTCAAATGTCAACAGCAAACTCAGAAAGCTATATCATAATTCGCCTTCAGTCTTCAGGTCCCTTTCCCTTGTTGAATTTGCTGAAGAAGAGCTGCTGCCAGCTCCAGTGTTGCCTTCAAACGTTTCTGTGGATCAGCCTCAGCATCCTCCTGCTCAGCATTTTGAAACGGCTGATTCTCCTGGGCTGCAGACTGAACCTCTCTTTGAGATGAAACTAAGTTTGGGGACTGTTGCTGCAACTGTTGCACTTGACCAAACTGTGATGGTGGCAACTCAGAAGACATCTGGTCATTTGATAATCCATAATTTTGTGGCATTTGAAAAGAATACCCAGTTTGATTAATCTTTCCTGGTGGTTTATACTCTCCAGTGCTTGCTATACCACCCGATTGCCCCTGTTGCCCAAGAAGAGATGATGCCAGCTGAGCTAGTTGTTCTGCTGGGAGACTTGCAACAGGCATCGATGAAGGAATAGGAGGTTTTTCCAGAACTGGCAACTGGCCACTTCCACTCAGTGGGATACTTGAGATATCAGGCGTATAATTGCTATGAGTTGCTTCCGGCATTTGTCTAGGCATTGCAGAGTAAGGGTAAGCCATAGAATTAATGGACAGATTGGACGCCTGTGGCGTGATATTTTTAATATTGGAATTTGGGTTCTGCAAATCCTGGGGGGACCAGTTTGGTCCAGGTGCTGGCTTCCTAATATAATCATGCCCTTGTACATTAACTGACTGCGTATTGCTAACAGAATGAGCAGTGCCAGCAAATGTTGTAGGCACAGAACCTGAAGACAAATTACCAGGAATAGGCGCCACAGTTATACCAGCTTTCTCATAATTGATAGAAGGTGGAGTTGGCAAGTAAGGTCCTGAAGGAGAGATTGGTTTCTGGTACGCTAAATCGCTCTGAAAAGATTCAAAGGAAGTTTCTCTGTATTCATTTTGAGGAAGGGATCCATAGCTAGAACCAGCAGGATCCAACCTTAAGACAACACCAGAGATGCTCATTTTCCCAGGAACTTTTAGAACTTTTTCAGAGAAATATGAAGGAGGTACAAGAAATAAAGTGGACCCTTCATCCAATTTTGCAACTGCTGCACGCTGTTTGTCCCCAAGATAATTCATGAATTCATTGTAATATGAAATGTCTGGATCATTTGCAGGGACAAAAAAGACTACCGAAGCACTAGCTGCCTGATAGTAATGCTTTGCAAGCATGTCTAAACCAGTCCTCGCTGTGCAGTCTAGATATTCAGGTCTGCAGCATTGGAAACCATTTCATGAGTTATTTGATTGCATAAGGACAAAAAGGTAATAGAAGGCAATACCAAAGTATACAAGAATCCGACGAGACACTAAATTTACACTATTCCAAGCATTTCATTTGCATAAAATTTTTCTACCTTGGTCATGTTCTCACTAAGTTTCTAAATAGCTTATCCAAAAGGAGAAATGAAAGGAATCAAAAATCAGTCAGAAGAAATGGATGCAATTTATCTATCCTTCTAGCACTGTTCACGGCACCCATGAAACTCCTGTATGGATGCAATTTACAGTAAAAGATGTTTTAGTGAAAACGGATGCAATTCACTCTCTCTAGCACTCTGCACTTTGCCCAATGGAATCCTGATATGTAAGAAGGCTTTCATAAACTAAAATGGCTTAACAGAGACTCAAAGAAAGAGAAGGTAAATAGTTACAACTGTAATTCATATCTCATTGACACCTTATAGCTTCTGAGAAACCAAAAAACATGAGAGCACATTAAGACAGGCAAACCTGTCTGCAAAAGGATTATGATGACAGTACTACTTACAGGACCACATCCGGTGGTTTTCCAACAGGAAAGCAGCGAGCACGACAAACAGATGTTCCTCCCTTTGCTATCAATCCCTCCCATTTCCACACTTCTTTTGAAGATGATTCACGTAAATCAGGGGTCAATCTTTTGCGATCAGAGGGAGGCAGTGGAACTGAACCAACCTGAAAGTCATGTGACACATTCCATTGATCACTTCTTTCCCCAAATGGTACAGTTGAGTTCACTAAACACTCTGACATTGGTCTATATCCTGGAAGTCCGGAATCATAGTTCTTATCAAGGACCCCAGAATGAAGAATGTCACGAGGGAGGATACGTTTTGATTTCTCCAAATCTGACAATGGATATTCTGGCAACTCATTCTCAGTAGAAAATGTGTTGGTATTCATTTTCTTTGTCCCATGCAAGAGAGAGACATCTTCTGGCAAATCCCATGGGTCATCATAGATTGGACCTTGCCGAGGAAAATTCCGAGGGGAGAATTCATGAATATGAGCACACATGTTCCTAAGAGGGCTATGGGGATGCTCATAGATATTCCCTGGTAGCCCTAGCTCACACCCTTGTCCCAACAACCTTCTCTTCTCATGGGCATCATTTCCACCAGACCATAAATTGGTGTTCCTAGCTAAACCCATCACATTAAGTTCACCAGGATCCAGATTTGGGACAAAAGGAGGAGATCTAATGCTGGGATCTCCAGAAATACCACCAAAGTTCCTATCAGATCGGAAGTGTTCAAAAGATCCAGCATGTCCGTATGACCCAGCACGTGGGGATGATGGAGCATTTATTGAACTCCTCTCTCTGTTGGATGTCCCAGATTCATTCTTTGCAAAACAAATATGCACACGAGGATTTCCAAATAATTTCCCCTGCAGAGTTTCTTTAGCTCTGCAGGCTGCCATCACATTTCCAAAACGAACAAAGGCATAGGTACGACCGGGAAATGCAGTTATCTTTTCAATTTCTCCAAATGGGGAGAAGGCCTTCCTCAAAACAAATTCATCCACTTTCAACTGGGCAGGAAATCCAATCCATAAGACCTCACTGGGTTCTGCATCTTTGTCATTCATCTTAGACTTGTTCAGATGTGCCAGCTCAGGACTAGAGTGACGTGCTTTGGAGTCCCTATAAGAAAATGGAGACCCTCTTGCCTTGGGATGTGTTTTGTCCCGCTGTTCAGAGTAGTCTGCTTCACGTGGTGGTATTGATGATTTTTCCTGCAAAATAGAACTGCATTAAGATTGTAACTGTTGAAAGGTTAGATATTAGCTTGAAAACAAAAAGCAATTTTTGCTTGCAAGCACATCAATACTTCTTCCATATCCACAAACCTACACCTTACGAGCTTAAGCAAGTGTTGACAAAAAAAAATAATAATAATCACCTGAGGCATTATAGTCCATCCAAATTAGTTGCCTAAAACTGATGCTAGAAAATTTTTACAAAACTCCCCAACTTCAACACATCCTTATCTTCTCCAATTAATGGTCCTTAGCCCACCCCACAAGTCCATGCACAGACAACGAAATAGTGCCACTGGGAAAATTTCTGAAACATATTTAAGGATCTAGACTTATGACAATAATAATAAGGATCTAGATCATACTCTTGGCTTTTCCAACATGCTCGGGTACCAACCAACTACCAAAATGCTTGAACCCACATTAACAAGTAGGAATAACCCAAGGTCTTGTAGGCCAGCCAAAACGATATTCGGAAATTGTCAAGGGATGAATAGTCACAGAATGTTTAACCTAATGCCTTATGTGCTTTATCACATGATTGCACAAGTAATCCACAATATGACCTGTATAAACATCCTAATTTTTCCCCTCAACTACAAATCACGCAAAGCAAACCACGTGAAAATACTCGAAATTGTATTTCCAATTTAAATTGTGAGAGAAGGCAACTTGTCATTGCCACTGCCACTCTACTATGACAAGTGGAAGCAATTTTATGATACCCATCACATTTTCTTATTTCTCTCTTTGCCAGAATCCTAAATGGATTAGAAATTTACTCCAAAAGATTAGCTTTCAATTGATCAGCGTACAGACTCTCAAAATTCTCAGCAAATGTGAGCACTACATTGAGCCCTCAAAAGCAGAAGAAAATGAAGCAACACAGCACATGCAACTTTTGAATTATAGACCAGTTTCACTTGAAAATCACATCCATAATGAAAACAGAGCTAATCTTGACCTTCCTTATATAAGAAAGGAGTAACTCATCAAAAAATCACTTCTATTCTTTAATTGCACTGAAATCCAGCTACTCTTGACCATTCTTAAATAATATAAAAGTAACTCAGCCTAAACATCAATTACTTATCCCTCTCTTATTCAAATTCTGTTTTCTTATTGTTTCTTTCGCAGACTCATTTCTAGGGAGGGACTTACAGTTTGCAGAAACTGACTTCAAGCATGTTTGCAGTCCCTACTTCCAAATTTCAGCTATGCACAATAATACAGCACCATGCTTTGCAACATCACATCAAATGTAAACATAAAATATCCAGGAAGCACCAAATTAAAATCAAGAAATATTTTAAGTTATTTCACTAAGCTAATTAACCAGAAAATTTTCCATGAGTGATTACTAGCCACGAGATATTTATAAGAAAACCATATTTTTAATTAATTAAGTCACCAATAAGTAGCTATCAAGATCATCTATGCACAATATAGGGCACTGACTGAGAGCATGTTCTCCGCAAGATAAATAACCCAGCTGCTGCAAGGTAAACAATGCAACAAGAACGCAATATTTGCAGCACAAAGCTACTCCATTTATCCAACATGTGAAGAATGATAGATATAGAACAAAAACATAGCTACTCCACTTACCCAGCATGTGAAGAATAATAGATATAGAATAAAAACATGAATTACAGTGCAGAAAACCAGCGGTTCTCAAAGAGAATAGGAACTATATTAACTTCTCCCTCCACGAAGGTCAATCAGATCAGTCATGGCATGACACAAGAACAAATTGGATTGCAATGGTGAAAATAACTAAATCAAGAGAAATTATGGTTGCCACTCATGCATGATCCGCGACATTTCTAGAATTTAGAAATTTGCAAATGATCAAGTCTGCTGAAATAAATATTAAATTATGATCCCTGCGAAGATAAAACAAATATTTCTGGCAAAGGTTTGCAGCGACACACAATTCAGAAACTACAAACTAATGACAAACATGTTCATAGCAACACACAACTCAGTAGCTACAAACTAAGGACAGACAACCATATACTAAAGTGAAGCAGACATTTAATTGAGCAATTCTACAATCAGTGTCAACTAAAAGTCATAGATTGCAACGTACACAAAAAGATTTAAATCAAAATCCCAAATAATTTCACTCCAAAAAATCAAACATTAATTACATACATATTGATTAAGACAACATAACTCCTCCGGAACCTTGAGCAAAAAGAACTTGAATCTTTATGTCATTGTGGTAAAGATTATGGAGATCAACCAGAAGAAATATATTTCATAACAATTCTTATTGCACATCAGCGACAAGGAGTCATGGGTGAAGTATAGATGAATATCCACACGGTGTCTTAAGGTAGACTTGCGGATGATTGAAGGTAACTGGTGACAAAGAATCAACCAATTATAGTACAGCTACACAAGGATATTGCACCTTATAGAGTGGAGTCATTGGGCAGACAGTCATTAAAATTTCTGTTTAAACTTCTTCCCTCTCTCAAATTTATTGATTTTAGATGAGCTGGGTTCACATGGAGAATCCGACTATGTGTCCAAAACACAAATCTCAAATGCACCAGGAGTTCAAGCAAAGAGTCCATAGATAATGCTTAGCAAGAAGAATTGCAAAATTTTGCAGGTGCAAGAAGCTGCTAGGACATGATGATTTAAAATTTATTATTAACATTAAAATTTTGGGGTTGAAGAATCAGACACATTTAATAAAAATCCATCATTTGAACATTGATGCTTCCCTGATGATATACGAAAGAAACTGGTTTCACACATTCTCACATAAGAATATATGAATCCTACGAACACTTGCAAAGATATTGTTTAGGAGTGTCTTCCAAGTATAGATGGCTCCCCACCAAAACATTTCTTTACTCTTTTTTCTGACAGTATATAATGGTAATAATCTTTGTATCAGCCCTCTACATCCTCTTAATTGAATTGCTTGCAGCAACAATAATATGAACCAAAGAATAAGACCTCAGTTGTAACTCAATTAACTTCACTATGTCTTCTATGTTTGAAGCTTAATGTCATAGAAAGATTTTAAAGCATGCTTCTTTTATAATTGCTAAGCAAAAAATTTTAAATATATATATATATATATACTTCATAAATTTCAAATTCCAGTGAATACTATTTGGAACATGAGAAAAAAGGGAAAACAGCTAGTTGAAAATCAAAAGGTAATTCATATAAGATAGTTGACAGTTTTTTGTTCTTTTTGCACCTAGTTTTTGACATACAAAAAGATCGATATAGTGCTGCCCAGTTTTAGAAAAGGATGAACACTAATTAGTTTCTTGCAATCACATATCAAGGTCCTAATTTGCATAAGTACTTGCGCAGCTTCAAAATCAGCATCACATGATTAATATCTATGGATGAACAAACGAGTGTGTTTTAAAAGTTGCAGAATACGATGAAGCAAACCTAGTACATCTGACAACAGAACGGATGCATGATTCCTCCACCAATGATAGGCTGGAGCATAAATTGTAGTATGAACACACCTAGGTTCTCATCCAAACATCACTTCAAATGTAAAATCTATCTCCCATACTCAATCAACCAGGAAAGATATATTTTCTATATTCTCAACAGACATTTCTCAATAACTTGAAATTTTAGGAAGACTGTGAGGTATACTTTATTGTGAATGAACTGCTTCCCAAACGCTACGAAAAGATGATAATTCGCATAGCACTCAGCTTATTGCTTCAAAAACCAAAGAATCACATTTCCACATTGATGAATTTCCCTTCGATAAAATGCACAGTTTTGATCATGGATAACTGATAACTAAATCAATCTTGACTTTTATGCTGGCCAGTGGGAAGAAATCACACCAAAGTTTTCTACACTGACAGTTTCTACTAGATAGATGGGTTCAGAACCCTGAATCACACACATGAACTTATAAAAGATTTAATTCAAAATTGCAATTGACTTCCTCATTCAATCTCTTTCTGTTCACACTTGTTTTCTTTTGTAAAATGTCAGCTGTTCTTCATTTTCTTTCTTTTTGATGGAGGAGGACATCAGATGGAATTCAGCATGTGATATTTGAGGGCATGTTGGTTGCAGAAAGTTTTGTGTTCCTTAAACATAGCAATTCTTTTCAAAGTCTTACCAGGTTTTGCACGTCCATTACCAACTATTCTGGCAAGGTTTCCAGTTCTTCTTTGTGTAAAAAGTATCTTGCTGCTTTGGTTAGAGTTTAACAGACAACCAAACTCTATTTATAAAATATAAGGGAACATTTTACCTCAACCCATTAGACCATTGAATGAATAACATTTCCTTAAAACAGACTGTCTTAAATGACAAGATATCACAAGAAAAGATAGCTAATTGTGGACTCAACATGGTATTCCTTCTATAGTATACTGTGAACTGACAGGTAATTTGCTTCAGGAGAGTATTTCATTGCATATTTTCCAACTAATCACCCAAGATGTAACTTCATTATTTTCACCTTACTGAAGGCAGGTGATCTTATGATTCCGGTGAACTTCACACTGCTTGACTCATTGCAAGCTATGGAAAAATATATGTCTCACATAAATTAACTAAAATTTTGTCAAGTGAGGGAAAACATAAAATGATAAATTCATGTGCTTGACATATGAGACCGCAGTTTGCATTTAGAACCAAATACATGGATCTGGATATAGCTTGAAGTTGCAGGGTTTGCTTATGTTATCAAATAACTAACTGAATAGAACATTCTGTTGGTAAATTAGGGTGCAGTTCTTGTGTCGAAAGTCACATATTGACCTTGTGTTGTATACGAGCATTATCCTGGATGATGTAAAAAGCAAAGAGAAAGCAAATCAAGGTAGTCCGAATAAGATTTAGCATTTCATTCTAGCATCTCTATGGTGTTCTTGTTTTAAAATTAGTCCCCCCACTAATGCGTAAGACGCAACTCTTATACGATAACGCATGAGCGAGCAGTTGGTCAATTTTTGGATCTCCCGAGCAACCACCGGCTACATTTCTTCTGGTTCAGATAAAAGAACCCATTGGCAACATCATTCTCCATTGTTTCCAAACTGTTAAATTTCATCATTCTAAATAGATGCCTTTTGGAGACCTGTCTCAAGACATATGCCTATTAATATGCTTGCTGCAGAATGCCAAAACTATTGGTCCCCGAATTTCCAGGAATTACACAATGTCTAAGAAGTCCGACTGCATTGGCTCTTGGATGAAAGTATCAACAAATAACTTCATTTTTCTCGAAGTTATATGGATTTGATATTTTAAAACTGCTTGATGTGGCTTCTTTCATCCTAAGCAGGATTTATTTTAGTGTAGAATTCTGACCAAATATACAAGCAACATGCATTCGACAAAGTTTAGAAGCGATTTTAAAAGTTTTCAAGTATGAAGCAACCAAAAAAACTTAGATCCATTGCCCAAGCATGTGATCAAAGACGGATATAATTTATGAGTGCAAAAACTTATATTTCTGCTGTAGAATAATAACGTTTAGAAAAATCCTCCACCTAGCCAGTTTGTATACCACCTAGTTAATTAACACATTCAACAAAAAAGAAAATAGTTGGAGAAGACTTTGCACTAAGAAAGTCTCTTAGATTATCTTCAAATCTTCCTCAAAATGATCAATGTGGACAATGATGGTTTCTCCCCAATTCTTAGCTTCATCTCAACATAGATTCATTATAAGGAGGTCCCTCTTAATCTCTGCTTACTGCTATCTTGTAAAGAGGAATCAGGAACATTCCAGCTTGAGAACTGTTAGATACGAACCGGCAATTGTCTAATGGATTAAGAATTGCTGTCTCCTTCAACATCATGCCCACCTCGTTCATGACAAATAATAAATTTTCTTTTCTGTGAGGGTGTTTTCCCACTATAAAATTGGTTCCTTCTCAATATTTAGTAAAATTGAGAGCATGATCAATTATATATCTGAGGATGAACTGAGGGACCTTCTCTGCAACTTGTACTAACATTATATTCTCCGACCATTGCATTTGTGATGGGAGGATTCATAACAGGTAGAAATGAGACATAGATACTTTGAACCTTTCGAAAAATTTGCACACAGATTTTTATAGCATGATCCCTAATTCGTAAAAGAGGAGGTATGACTTTAGCACATTGCAGTAAAAAGTTCTAGCATGATGAATGTAAAATTTTGTTCAAGAATCAACTGTAAGTCCATTGATTGGAAGGCAGATAGATGAATCAAATGAGGATCAGCTCTTTTCCATTAAAGAGTAGGACTATACGAGTGTAGTTTTCTCTGCTTTTTCCTTTTTTTGGAATGGCAGACCAGAGAACTCAATTGGTTCTTTTGAACATAAATTAATATGAGAAAGAGAGATGAATTGGATGACAAAAAGTATCTAATCTTCATGTGTGTCTGTTTCTGATATTCTGCACCATCATGCACTAACTTGAACGGCTATAGATTCCATAGAACTGGGAAAAAAAATCTATACGAGAGACATCAACACAATACCGTAATAAAGTTAGACAAAGATTGACAAAACTAACCGCCTTGGCAAACTCAATCCTAAGTGGATTGCCTCCAATAACAAAACCTTGAAGCTCTTTTATAGCAGCAAAAGCATTTTCTTCGTTTCTATAATTAATAAAAGCATAGCTCCGAAATGGTTGAAACGCGACACTCTCAAGTTCTCCAAACTGTAAAAAGTGATGGACTAAAGCATTCTCACTTAAGTTGCGAGAAAGATTTCCAACCCAGAGATGCCTTGATGGGGGATTGTTTCCCCAACCATGGTGGGATTTCTCTTCTGATCTTGAAGGGTAATCCCTACGATGTCTGCCTCTTCCTTCTCTCATGCACTGTAAAAAAAACAACCAAAGAATTACATACACTTACATAAGAACACACAATAAACAACCAAAAACTGAAGAAAAAGACAATACACAATCTTTCCACCTCATACACATGCGCACTTGGAGCAACATTATGTTTCACACTTAGGATATGTCTAGTAGGAACAAGATTAGCAAAAGACAACTAGGATACAAACTAATTTTGGATGTGGACGAGGGATTCATTTATGGCATGGTAAAAAGTAATGCAGATTATCTAATTTAAACGAGATGTCAAACACATATAATTTTAAAGCCAAAGCATGAGAGAGAAGACCGCTGCTTTAAAAAGACACTTGTATACAACCGCATGCCATCCATGATGTGCATATTTGGCCCAACGCAATATTCTTGTCTAATATTAGGAGGGAATGCTTTAAATATTAAAAAAGAAAAAAAAGAAAAAGAAACACACAAAAAAAAAAGAAAGAAAGAGAAACACACACAACAATTGTAAATTCTGGATTTTATGCATAAATTTTAGTATACGAACATCAAAATATAGACTAACTTCTACTACAAAAGAAAAAAAGAAAAGAAAAAATAGATAAATTTAATAACTCTAACCATCCATAATCCAGAAACCGCATAATTGGGAAACAGAAAAGAAGAACAAATGCTTCAACAGTAGGCAGTAGAAAAATCCGATTTAATAAGTAGATAGTCAAGCAACAAAAACTCTAAAATCATGTCAATTCCAAAGAATCAATGTTTCGTACGGAAACCAATTTTCAGATAAATCGAAATTAACATCAAAATTTAAAAAAACAACCTAATTGAAAATGAGTGAAGTAAAGAACTCACCATTTCTTTCTCAAACTATAAAAATTTACTTCGACAGAGGTCCGAAACACAATCAACAACGCTTTTTCTGCCCTGTCAAGAAATGTATTGTATATAACAATGATCGAAGGAAAACAAAATTTCAATTAGGGCCAGATTCGAGACAGAGAGGTTAGGGTTTGGATAAATTGGGTTTTAGGCGAAATACTTCAATATTCAGCGACAATTGTGTGACGAAATATCCAAAGATGGCGTGGGCCACGGGCAGCTAGTAACCCTGTCCTCCCAGCGCAGATTGAGAGATGAGCGCCCGCCGAATTACCAACTAAATAGAATTGCACCTTCCACCCAACAGGAGAAACTTATACCGTTGAATTACAAGCTATTAAATAATAAAAAATGAGAATTGAAATTAATATTACAGGACTATTTGTTCATAGTTTTGTTCTATATTTTTAATTTAATATCTTTGGACTTGTTTGTTTGTCAGGATTATATAGGATAGATGTATAATTTAATATAATTAATTATTTAATTGTCATAATTAAAACTTATGATTAATATAAAGTTAAAGTATTTTATTCTAAAGTGTTGAGATTATATATTCCACCATCTTAGTGTGATTAATAGTACTAGAATTAGAAATGGCAAGGTTAATATATCAAATGACGAAACTATCCCTATATATAAACGAAACATATACTTAATTAACAAATATGTATATATGACTAAAACTTGATTTATATAACTGAGCTTTTAAGAAAATAATAAATTATTTGCGCAATCAAATTTATTTTTATAAATTTTTTATAAAATATTTATCTGAAAAATATAAATCTTTTATACGAAAATTGTTTTTCTATGACAATAAGATTTCATAACTAAATTTTTTTTGTCAATTAAAAATAAATAATATTTTTTAAATATAAATTTACCCTTAATATTAATTTATTTCGTAAAGTTACAAACTAATATTTATAAATATATCAAACATAAAATAATTTAATTTGTGAAATAAGTATGATTTTATAAAATTTGAAAGTAAATTTTTTTTTCAAAATAAAAATAAATTCTTTTTTAGGTAATAATAAATTATAAATTATTTGAGAAAAGTATCTAAAAATGTAGCGCCCCCTCTCAAGATAGCACCTAAATTGAGGCACTATTCCGATTCATTCCTTAAGCATGCATCAATACAATCAATAGGCCCATAAAAATTTTCACAAATTTTCAACAATACCATCAACAACATCATAACCTAACAACATGCTTTAATTTAAATGCAAAAGCTATATCAAAATGCTAAATACCATTATAAGAAGTTCAACAACATTCAAACCAAAATGTCGTCACTAATACCATGATTCATACATACAAACCATAAGTATATCAGTAGTCATGACATATCACATCTCTAAACAAAACAACCCAAAGCGCAGTCATATATACATATACATAAACAAGTTCCAAAATAAATAATCTCTACCAGGTTTGTCAGTCCTCATATCCTCCTATCTCATACCGGTCAGAATAAATACGAGTAATATACGAGGGTGAGTCATAAGGCCTCAGTGAGGATAGTGTAATACAATGCACAACCAATTGGAAATCAAGGTCCACAAATAACAATCAATGGCAATTTAGTATGAGGATGACAAGTCAACGCCATAAGAAAACATCAAAGGAAATCAAGTTACTAGCAAATGCTAGGCCGAAAGCTGTGACCATCAGCTCAATGGTCTGTTCGTCTCAATCGATCTTGCTCGAAAAGTGTAGGGACATCTCAACTAATTACAGTCGAGAGATAAAAATATGGCTCATTTGCCCAGGACATCAACCCATCTAGACTGGGATACCACTCCAGCCTTATTGCTCCATGAGCATAATACAATTACAAGGATAACAAACCTAGCCACATATGCAAGTCAAAGATCAAATATATCATGCATCTCGAAACATCCTTATACCTTCATAACAGTACAATAACAGTTCAGTTCAGTACAGTAAACAATCAGTTCAATAGCTCGAGTATGACAGCTTAGTAATAATAATAGTTCAAGTATAACAACTTGGCATTAACAATAGCTCAAGCGTAACAGCTTGGCACTAACAGTAGCCCTAGCATAATAGCTTGGTAAGGCACTCGGCCAACAGTTCTCCTGTCTACTGATGTTTCAATTCGATTGTTCAATCAGTCAAATTGCCAGCATGGCAAAATAAAGAGTTTCACAATACGATTTCAATAGAGCTATTACGGTAAACAATGACAGATAGAATCAATCAAGGAAGCCAACATGGCTAACAATAGAATAAGATGCAATCCAATAGGTACGATAACATATAAGACACAAAATTGTTCATGGTACTAGAACAAGAACAAACAGTTGATTCCTATGGTTTCGATACACATTAGATAATAGTACTATTCACAAGCTCAGCAATTAATGATAGACAACGATACTCAATGAACGACAGTTAGGACAGTAGAACCTCACAAGTTTTAAGAAACAGCAATAACGATAATCAAATTAGATATCAAGCAATAGAACCTCATAAGGTTTAGCAGTCAATCAATAACAATAGCGATAGCAAAAACATGTATCAAGTTAACTGAACCTCACAGAGTTCAATCACATTAACATTGCTTTACTCAAAGAAATACCAGGTCGGTGGATCCTCACCTTAATCATGTCAGTGATGTAGTCAAACTCTATTAATCCTTAGGGTTAAATCCTCCATCACCTATTCAAAAGAGTAACCTTATATTAGAACCCATGTTCAATCTTAACAATCACTATCACTCAAAATCATACCAAAAACAGCCTAAATATGAGTAACTATCCTTCTGATATGTGGGTTAGGGTTTGATTCAATATTATTGCCCGAAACATGCTATTAGTGTTGAATAAATAGACGTATATGGGGTTCACTTGTATATATAATTCCATAATCATACTCGATATTAATTATAATAATTCAATTATCAATAAAAATCCAAGCTTTTGTCGATAAAGTCATGGTTACATAAAATTAGGATTGTCTACACTTAGTATGCTATATAACCCATAATTTACATGAAATAATACCATTTTGGATTCACTAGGCTCATTTAATCGATCAAAGGTATTTTATTTCCATGCATGGGTGTCCTAATCGATTGTTTCTATCATCATATACAATAATACAAGGTTTGGCGATGATTGAAACATGCATATACACATATGCAATTACATATATAACCAACATTATTTTTATACCAATTCTTCACAAACTAGCTGGAATTTCGATGATCAAACCACATGCACGTGTTCACTGTAGCGAGACAGTGATTCTATCTAGTTGCCATTGCCGCTGCTGGAAAACTAAACCACCACCACCAAAAGATGCAACTCGGCTCACAAAACTAAAACCCTTAATCAATTTCAGCAAACAACCCCAAATTGCCGCTCAATTTCCACTTGAAAGTAGCTTTGCCATCTCACGCCACCACATCGATTTAAGCTAAATTCTATCGCCCCCACTGGACCATTCTGAAATCTGAAGATATCGATGAGTTCCTAGAGATGAGTCCTACAAAACCCAACTTTTGGTTTCACAAATCGATCACCAGAAAGGAGTCCCCACCGAGCTCCACTGCTGCTCACCTTCGAACGTCAATTTCACCGCTGTCCACCACCCTTTTTCTGACTGCATGTGAGTGTCTTGAGGTTGCGTGAGTGAGAGGAAGGTGATGGTTAGATTAGTTTCGGGTTTCAAGGTCTGCCGAAGGTTCGTCAAAGAGAGGGAGAAGACGGTAATGGAGGCGGTGCGTGGTGATGAAGAATGAAAAATGGGGGCAAAAATAAAAATAAAAATTTCCATTTTTATAGATTCAGCTTTTCCAAATTTACAGATTGACCCCAACTATTTAAGAAGTCATTCAATTAAGCCCAAAATTTTTTTAGTGTAATTCAATTTAGCCATTGATTTCATGAGCCCTCACATTGGGTCCTTTAATTTATTAAAATTAGACATTAGTCCCCCATAATTAAATAAATACTGCAATTACATCTTTTAAAATTGCATTTTAACCCACAAAACTTTTCAAATTTTTACAAATATTAAATAAATTTTTCTTAAAATAATATTTAAATAAAAGATCAAAATATCACAAAGTTTAGGGTGTTACAAAATATAGAGACTTACTTGCTACAACACGACATATATTTAAACCTTTTCAATTAAGATAATTCAATAATTTAAACAAGATCAGGAATAAAATTGATATCTCATATTTATCATAAGTTACAATTTGAAGCATTCAAACAAGGATT
The DNA here is from genome assembly GCA_014898725.1 of Jacaranda copaia. Classification (NCBI taxonomy): domain Eukaryota; kingdom Viridiplantae; phylum Streptophyta; class Magnoliopsida; order Lamiales; family Bignoniaceae; genus Jacaranda; species Jacaranda copaia. The sequence goes on from JACGDI010005848.1 coordinate 574,883, forward strand.
AAGATTAGGATATCCAAATTAATAATCCAAGTAAGCAAATAAAGTATTGATATATTTTTTAAATAATGAATTTTACACTTATCAATCATATTTAATCGTATCATGGCAAGCAAACGAGCCCTTAATATTAAAAAAATTGTATTTGATGTTCATGTAAAAAGTAAACACATATTAAAATTAATAGTTGATTGAGGGATGAAAACATATCTGGTTCAAGGTTTTTGACGCATAAAAAAATGAGTTTCTTAAAGATGTATATAAATTCTAATTATTTTAGATTGGTTATGAGGTTCATTATCTATTTTACATCAAAAAAAATTTAATTGCAATGGATGTAAAAAAAAAACTGAAAGGATAGATTAACTAATATTGAAAATAAAAATAAGTGATGTTTTTAATAAAAGTAAGGGGGAGTTTGTTTTCTATGATAGGATTGGATGCTATTGATAAGTGTAAAATTCATTATCTAGTGAATATATCAATATTTTGTTTGTTTGCTTGAATTACTAATTTGAATATTCTAATTTTAATGCAGTCAGTTATTTGAATGCTTGTGAAATATCAATTTCATCAACAATCCTATTTTAATAATTGAATTATTTTCATTAAAAAGGTTTAAATATATGTAGTCTTATAGTGGGTAAGTCTCTTTTTCTAAACGTTTTTCTCTAATATTATTACCTAAAAAAGAGTTGATTTTTATTTTGAAAAAATAATTTACTTTCTAATTTCATAAAACCATTGACTTATTTCTCAAATTAAACTATCTTATATTTAATATGTGGTGGATATTAGTTTGTAACTTACAAAATAAATTACAAAATAAATTCATGTCAGGCGTAAATTTATATTTGAAAAATATTATTTATTTTTCAATTTTAAAAAAGTACTTTTGAAATTTTATTATCATGGAAGAACTAATTTTCAGATTAAAAAATGTTATATGTTTTGAATAAATATTGTATAAAAGAATCTTATAAAAATATATTTAATTATGCAAATAATTTAGAATTTGTTAAAAAATTAGTTCTATAAATCAAGCCTTGGTGATCTATATATATTTGTCAATTAAGTTTAGTTTTTATGCAAGTATAATTTTATCATTTGGTACATTATTCTCAATGTTTCTAATCCTAAGATTATTAATCACACCAAGAGGGTGATATACATAATCCTAATACTTTAAGATAAAAAATTGGACTTTTTATTAATCATGGATTTTAATTGTGACAATCAAATAATTAATTACACTAAATTATACATCGATTCTACACAATTCTACCAAGCAAATGAGCCTTGAGAGTAAAGCAAAAATATTTTGAGTTTCAAATAATAAAGAATAATAATATAAAAAAAAAAATCTCTTCAGAACATTAAAAAACACCCCCTGTAATTTCAAATAAGATAGCAAGCTTTAAAAAATATATAGATTAAAAATTATTTGATATCCCAAAATAAAATCATTTAATATGGCATCTCTCTAGTTATGCTATTGTATAACAGGTACTAAATTTTTTATTGTATAGAATAAATAAAAATATTTGTTTATTTTTCTACATGATAATAATTTTTTAATGATCTCACTAGATTTATTTAAATTTTTGCATTAATAAAAATAAAAAATTATAATAAAACGGTAATTGTGGGGTATAAAATGGATGAGTTATGAACTATAGTTAGTGAAGACGGAAAAAAATATGGACATTTTAGACATATCATTCAAAATTACACAAAAAGAGGTCAATATTTTATTAATAGTCTATTAGTAATTTTGGCACATTCAATGCATGTGCTAAAATTTTTATAGAATAAAATAAATAAAAGTACTTATTTTCTATATGATATTAATATTTTAATATTTTTAATATACTTATACAAATTTTAACATAAATAATAATGATAAACATATGATAAAATTATTTGTGGGTTTTAAAATACTGTATTATGGATGATAGTTATTATATAAGTTTTAGTTATGGAGATTTAAAATAAAAAAGAAATAAGATCATTTTAGGTACATCACTCGAAACACACCAAAAAGGGGAATAGATGCTTTATTAATAGCGTAGATAAAGGAATGAAATGTTTGACTAAATTCACTTAACTTTGACTGAATCCTCATTTCCTAAAATTTTAAATTTATAATTAAATTAAAAAAAATTATTGAATATTGAAAATTTATCTCTATCTAAAAGAATAAAGGATTTGTTCAGATCAGTAAGAATTATTTCAAATTCAAATATACTTATTTTGATAGTTAATAAACGTATAGATAGGTAGAAAGAGTTTTCTTTCAACATAAATTGTTACATACATAATGATTAACAATATATTTAGATTATTTTTTTTTTGGCATCAGCCAAGTTACATAAATTATTAACAATTAAATAAATATTTTTTAATATTTAAGAGGACGGTGTTATATCTCCCTTACTGCTTTTTTCATTCAAATTCAAATAATTTTAAAATAAAAAATGCAGTTTTATAAATAAAAACTCTCAAAGCATTTCCATAATATTTCACATGGAACAGCTCATAAAAACAAAATGTGGAGATATTGCTCTGTGTTCAAAGTTCTCCTTACCAGTTACCAGTATCTATACTATATGATTACATATAGGCGTTCGACTAAGTTTATTTTATTTTATATTGACAAAAATGAATAAATTTTATTATTTCAACATTAACTATTATCTCAAACCTACTGAAATAAAATGCCACTATTACATTTGTTTGTTTTAAAATAAATAGCAAATATCCCAATTAATAATTTTCTAGACAAATTCAAAATATGAAATCAAATTCCCAAAAGTTGAAGAGGATTTTAATTTTCTATAAACAATATTTCAATCAAATTCATTTTCATAACTGAAAATGCCCACTACAATATCAAGAAATGACTTAAAAAGTACTACAAATATATGAGAGGCCATACAATGGGCCAATGGCCAATGGGCTACACACACACACAGGAGGGCCCTTGATGTTCTTTCGCTTTTGTGATTTGAGCACATTCACCCAGAGAGCTAAATATATATGAATCCCACACAATTCCATCTATAAAGCTAAACATGCATACATTAACAACGCGTGCTCCAGAAGTTCCAAGGAACATTCATAAAGACAGATAGGAGTTAAAATGTATCCACAATTTGTAACAGAATTTTACCAGCATTGGTTGGTTTGCCAATAAGCTTGGGCTGGATCCATGTTGCCCTCCAGGAGGGGGCAAAGGAAAATGATGAGCTGTAAAACAATTTCATGACTCTATTTGTTGTTTGAAAGACTGAAAAAGAGAAAGACATAGAAACACAATTTTATGTTGCCATTACTCATCTTCATCACTTCCATATTGCTGGCATAAATACTGTAATCCACTACTGGTAACAGTAGTAGATTCTACATCTTTCTTTTCTTTCTCCCCCTTATCAGCTGTGGGTTGAGCATCCTGCGCTTTTGGCTCCTCCTTTCTTGGCTTGTTCTCATTAGAATCTGCAGCTGATTTCTTGACGACAGAAACTCTGACAGATGAAGACTTGAAAATAAGCTTACCATTATTATCAGAGGCCCAACGAACACCAGCATTATCTGTTGATGATCATGCAAAGAAAATTTATTCAGTGTCTTTACAGAGCATGCGCACCTAATCATATTTCACAAACCCCAAACTGAAAAATTCAACTGAAGAAAAACAGATAGTTGAAAAATAATGTATTATCCAGCTCAAGGGGTTTTCTTAGGATCTCGAGAGAGTATTGAAAGAGAAAGTGAATGTTTTAACACGCAAAGAACAAACTACAGTTACTGACACAAGCTGCTCGTATTACCACCAACAGATGTACCCAAAAAAGAGAGAAACACCTGCAACAAAAACAGGATGTTCTTAAAACTCTCTTTAACATTCGCTGATGTAAGTTATAGCCGCATCAACTCTTATTTTAGTCCATTTACACCCCTATCCAAGTGACATTTCATCTTTAATACGCAACAATTGTATCAGTAAAAAAAGGTTTAATTATGTCAGTCTTCCCTAAGTTTTGTCCTTTCTACTTCTCTCTCTTTCTTAAGAAATTACTAAAACCTCTCCTCAAGTTTTATGTCTCGCAAATTCACTCAGCTGGTTAGCTGCCAATACAAATTGTGATATCAGCCAAAACATAGAAGACAGGAGTCCGTTTCACTCTTCCTTAGAAACTCTGTACACTGCTCGAGCTCGAGCCCAACAAGCCAAGAAATGAGCCAATGAACAAGGTTGAGTTGAGCCTGAGCCTTCAGAAAGAAGTTCAATATAAGATATAACTCGCAAGCATATGAATGATCTTACGTGAGCTCAAGCTCAAGCCAAGCTCCAACCAAGCCAACTTGTAAGAATCGACTCATGTAGCCCCCTACTATAGCATTCATAAATCATCAAATGATATCATATGGAGCATAGAAGCTTAAAAACTCAAATAACCAAGTTCTACTTTCTCACAAGTTTTTGCCAATTCAACAATTTCATGGAATAAGTACCATAGTTTCAGAATACAAACAAATATAAAAGGCCAACGGAAGAATCATAAAACTGGCAGAGAGAGAGAGAGAGAGAGAGAATTTTCACTTCCAATGTACATTCCCGAAAGAAATACATAGAACTCAATGACAAAAATCTATTAATACGAGCCAAAAATTCCATATCAATGATAAAATTGACAATTTATATTTGCAAACCTAGATTGTTGGAGCTGTCAACAACACAGCCGATTGTCAAAGAATCTGTTCGATTAGATGAATGTTCATCAGACACCTTTCTCCTCTGCATCAAAAAGCAAACACGCAAATCAAATTTACAATCCAGAATCCATACAATCAAGTAAACTTTCAAAGTTGAAAGACTAATAATCATGGCATGTATTTCAACTCAATGAGAGTATTTTCCAAGTTGATTTAGAACTTGATATGATTTTTTTCCCTATTTGCTCAACAAGGTTTAGAATCAATAGAAAAAGACATGAGGTGTATAAGACCCCTATACACCAACCAATGCATATGTCAGCAGAGTCATGGTCGTTATTGCCAGTCCTTGAAGCATAAGTGAATCATTTAGAAAGTATCAAGAACCATTAACAAAAATGGATCATGTAATTCAATAATCATCCAATGGGAAAGCAAACTTGACTGTTTTTCTTATTTTTCTGTCTTGTTATGTAATTGATTCAACCAAGAAGCAGGAAGCTAAACAACTTGGAACACATAAGGGAAGGCCTCAATCTATTTTGATTTAGTGAGACAATACTTTCATTGATTCAAGTCAAGTTCTCATGGTCTCACCAAATGGATGTTGTGTTATGTATCAACTTCCTCTTACCCTACATCATAGAACCCTATGCCCCTGAAAAACCCAATGCATCTCAAGACAAAATCAGCAGTACACTCAGCATTGAACAAACATGAAAATGCAATGGGAAATTTAAGCTTGTCACCTGTAACTAATGATAATGGAAAATTGAAAGACAATGTGTCAAAATCAGGGCATGGGCCAGTTTTCTTTTTGTGCTTCAATATCAGTATGATCAAACTATTACAAGTACAGCCAAAAGAAGGTTATCTCAGTAATATGCATTTTTATTATTTATAGCTGAATATTGAAACCCTGGTCATTATCCTAGCCTATAAAAGGCTAAAAGCCACTATTCATTCTGTGCAGTTAGGACACTTGTGCGAGACATTTGACCAAAACATAAGGAACCAAAAATTGTTTTAGGTAGGTCCCATACACCAAACAAGAAATTCCTGTAACAAATTATCATTCAACCCAGCACTTGCACCTGATGCCACATAAAGAACTAGCCTTCCACATCATTTATATTTAGTGTATTTTCTGTTTCCAACAATTAGTTTCTTTCATATTTCCTTTGAGTATTAGATTCCTTTCTACTCTCTCTTATGTTGAGCATAGTAAAAAATGAAACCATAAACAAATATTACGCAGCATACTCTAGCTCACCAACACACTTTTAGACATATCTAGTTACATACTTTATTTGACTTACAAAAATAATAAACAGAAATGAAAACATTCAGGAAGAGGACTGCCTGGTTTTCAGTTGTTTGTTACATTCACAATTCTGGATAAGACAATAGAAACTCCTAATTTTGGAATTTCAAAGCCTTCCTTGACAATAATTTTCCTTTTAGAAAAGCATATAGAACCAGATGACCAAGGAAACACCTTTACCTTGAATGGACCAGTGGATGTTCCCTCATTGTCAGGCGAAAAGAGACCTAAATCTTCATCATCATCAATATCTTCATCATCAACCCTGCGCACAACAGCCTCTCTATATCCCTGAGTTAATGATAGCACATGGAGAGACCCACAATGAGAACTCCAGAACAGCAGGAAAGGCTAAAAAGTAAGAGGACAAAGACCAAAAAATAGTGATAGAAGCCCAACCGGACACAGAAGTTAGCATCATATCTCACCTTAAACACTGATTTTATAAGTGCTTCATCCACTTCTTCCAACTCCCTTTCCTACAAAACCGTCGCGTTAAAATTGGTCCAGTTGATACAAAATGACTACAACATAAACAAAAGAAACCCATATTTTTAATGTTTTTACATCCAAAAGAAATTGAAAATCGAATCACAATGTTCTAATCTTATATTTTAGAGTGATAATTCAGCCAGTTTTAGTAAATTTCCTTCATTTGCTTTCCTGTCTTCTGACAAGAACTTTATCAAATTTAAAGGGCTCAAGTACCCATTCTAGAATCAAAATCCAGCAGACTGACATAAGGAACAGTGTTAAATAGCAAGGCTCAAGTACCTGGAACTTAACATTTCTGGCTGGGGAAGCCAAGTTACATACAAAACTTCCCTAGTTAGGTACAAAATAAAAGCTTTTGACAAAACCAACTATTGGACAGATACCTCTAAACAATTCACCCCAGTACTAGAATATCAACTTCTATGGCATAAATCTAGAATGACGGCAACGTTTGTTTTTATTTCCCCAAAATATTTTCCTTTCAGGGAAAACAAAAACAAACATAACCTTTTCATTTTCCCCAAAATGCTCAAAATAATCTCAAAACATCCCTAAGTACCCTTCTTCCACCATTTCCCAAGAAAGACGTAATATTACACACACACACGAATATCCTCTCATATTACAATTATATATACATAAAACAATAATATAAAATTATATTTTCACCCCATTTACCAGAAGAAAAGACATTGATTTGACATCTATAATACAATTTATCTGCTCTCAAAATAAAACCAAACATACCATTCCAATTTAAAACAGTCTCTAACAAATTTCCAAAATAAAATTAAACATAAATCACATTCCCCCAACCCACTCCCCAAAACATTTTTTCCAAAACACCCAAAGTAAAACCAAACACTACCTGAGGCTTACCAAGTCAGCTTAATAAATCTCAGTCTAAAATTCCTGAAACAACATAAAAGTCCCCACAATTCCTGAAAACAACATAAAAGTCCCCACAAAGAGACTAGTTATATTTCACACATCCTAACAGCATTATTAGCCTGGAATTACATAAACATTTCACAATCATCCATTATTTCACTTTCCTTATTAAAACAGGAGTATCACCAAATTAAAGTAACCAGAGACTAGATGAAAAAAGTGTCCAAACTCTCTTCATTACGTAAACCACAAAACTTCAAAGAGAGAGAGAGAGAGAGAGATCAAAAAGGCATGTTTTCACTACAATCAATTACTTATATGCATTCTAACTATTTAAGACGACAATTTATGGATGCATGCAAGAATTATAAATGCAAACTAGCATTTGAACATTACCTTCTGCTCCTTTGAGCGCTGCAGAGCTTCCAACATTGCATCTACACTGACAGTTGCATGTCTTGACTGAACACATTAGAGAAAGGGTAGAGAAAAAATTAAATGACTATCAGCACATTCATTTACATGTTATACTTGATAAAAACAGGAGTGTAATTAACTGATCATAAATTGAATACACATGTTCATCATTACAATCAATAATTACCTTCATAGATTTCATTTCATCTAAAGCAGCAAGTATATCCATTTCTCTCTTTGAGTCTAAAGTTCTATTCTCCAATGATTTCATGGCATCTCCCATCTCTTCAGCATTCCTTTTCCTTTTATCTTCCTCCATTTCCTGATGACAAAGAAAATCTAAGTATTAAATCTCACCAGAAAATTTATGTACACATGTATCAGAACTCAATAAAAAATTTGCTGCAGGAAACAGATAACAACAATATTCTCAGGTTCATCAACTAGAAATTATGCATAAGAAAATACTAAGAGAAAGAAGAAAAGAAGGAAAAAATAGTTAACCTCATCCTCTGCCCGCCAAGGTTCAAAATTTCTTGTTGCACCAGACTCAACAACGTAATCAGAGTTCTGAGGATCTGTCTTGAAAGTTATTTCAGCAGAGCATTTAGTGCACTTAAAATAGAACCTAAAAATTTGGATTCCCAGATAGGTCTGCAAAGGAAAGAAACCATGCCACAGTTAGAAATGAAGTAACCACAGCTGCATTTCATGGTCAAAACAAGGATCGGCACACAGACCAGGGCAGACAAGCACACATTGCATGGATAAATTTGAAAGCATGCAAACCATGTGAATGTTAAGTACTCCTACTGTGCTAAGCGTTAATGCATAGAAATGTGTTTAGGAAACAAAATATGTATATAAACATAAATGTACTAAACATGAGTGTCTGCATCACATGCTCACAATTATACAATTCTAACTCATACAATATTAAAAAATTCGAATCCTTCATAGGACTTTCAACAGTCACTAGCAACTCTCTAAACACTGCCAGTATTGAAAAAAGAAAAAAAAATCCACCATTCACAGATATATTTGACCTACCTACCCAAATATAAACCAAAAAGTTGCACATCAAGAGACCTCAAAAACAAATATGTGCAAATTGGAGCACTGGGCATCACTCAAACTACTCATCCACCAAAACAACCAAATAAATTTTTAAACAACCAGAATTTCTCAGAGCCTCGAATACACATATAAGAAATTCCAAGCACTTGCATACCCCAAAACTACTAAATGGCCCAAAACAAAACCCTGAAATTTCAAAGTTCCACATATCTAAAACTAAGCTTTAGTCACTACCATTAAGCAAAGTCCTGACTTGACATTTATCAATTCCATAAAATTCGAAGGCTTAACATTCTTTTCGAACCTTGATAAACCAACCACACAAACATATAGAAACTAAACCCAAACCCAAAATTCCCAGAATTTTCCAGGGCCCCAAGTATCAGTAAGAAGCTACTGTGCAATGAATTTCCAAACAATATCATCTACCAAAGAACAGAATAAAATTTAAACATGAACCATTACTTAAATGACTTAAATAAGTGTAATTAAAACCAAAACAGACCTCTCCAATGACGTCTTCTTTCCGGGAATTGAATTTGGTTCCCTTGTATATGTAATTGCCGCAGGTGCCGCATCGAATGCTCATGGGAAGCATCATGCGCACTTTCATCTGCTGGTTTTTGGGCTGCCTCCGGCGAGGAATCTTCGCCGGATCAAAGTCCGGCGGATAATATTTGTTGAGAACCTTCCGTTCTCCCATCCTTTTTTCTCACTAAAAATCAAAACAAACAGATTCCAAATTCCAATAGCGTTGATATCAAAAGTTCCAATTGCTAAATAACAGATAATGAATTTTAGAGTTGGCAAACAAAATAAATAAGAAAAATAATTAACGCTATTCCCAGTTCACTATTGGGGGAATTCTTACGAAATAAGAAACCCATATTCTTTAATCTTTAGTAATCCATATGACGAAAAATAATAGAAAAAAAATTACGCAGAAAAAATTACCAGGTTTGCGTGTGCCTTTGCAGGTGCTTGGGGTGGCGGCTGACAGCAGCTGAAGTTTGCTCTGCGGGGTGACCCGGCGTGGGCGGCGGAGATTCAGAAACTTGGGAGCGGCGGCCGGTGGTCCTGTCTCTAGTTTGTTTTTCGCCTCCTCAAAACGATCCTGTTTGAAATTCGGTCTTGACCGGCGAAAAATATGTAATAGCATTAGCTACGAGAATTGTTTTGCAAGCAGCATAGTCTAGACGTCAATTCGGTGGCTTGATAGTTCGAGTTGGGTTGAGCCAGGTGTAACAAAAAAGTATTAAATTTAAATTCAATTCAATTTAATGTCAAATTTAAAAAAAGTTTAATTTTAATTTGATTCACAAAAAAATTGAGGTAGGTTCGGGTGATTTTATTTTTTATCAGTTCACCCAATAATATGATAAATATGATCTACCTCAATCTAAATCAACCTAAGTTATATATTTTATCTTTTATATTTATAAATTTCAATATTATAATTGAGTAAAAATTTAATCTATCAATAAAATTTATAATTTTATATAATTATTAAGATTTTAAAAAATAAGAAATATAATAACTTTAAAACTTGTTACGTTCATAATTACTCTAAATGCAAAAAAAGTAGTAAATCTTTGTTCATAAACAATTTTGACGACAACAATTAATGTCGAATTAACAACTAAATAGTAAATATTAAAATCCAAAAACAAAAACATCAAATTAAAGTTCAAAGACAATTATTATATCAACCTTCAAATTCGAAATTTTCTTCGCACCAATAGCTAGTTTCTTTCATTAATTCATAGCCCAAAACTCAACTAAAAAAAATCTTCTTTTAATGTGTATTGGAGATTTTAAAATTTTTGAAATTTTGGATATAAATTTTTTCTTGGTTTAAATTATTGGATATAAATTTTTTATATTTAGATTTTATTTTTAATTAATCAATTATTTTCGAATTGAGTCAGATGATTTGGTTATTGGATAACCTGTTTGTTGCTTTCAAATTTAGCGGGTTGATTCAAAATTAACCCAAATTCTTTTTTTTTTTAAAGCCAGTTTCGGATTCGATTTAATTTGATCCAAATCCAAAAGTATTAAAGCATCAAATCCAAATTTTAATAATTTTTAAGTGAATCGTTATCATATTTTAATAATTGATATTTTACGTTAAATCAAATTTGGATTTGATTGATATGATAATAGAATGATAGAGTATGTTTAGAAAGGGTTTGAAAATAAAAATATGAATAGTTTGAGTGAAAATAGAGAGAAAGTAATAGTTTTTAATTTTTATTTCAAGATGAAAATGAAAAGGACTTATGGAAATAAAACCAAATAGGCCGTAAGTGTTATTTTATGTTTTGGCCATTTCTTAAAAAAAAATTTAGAGAATAGGTTTTTAGGAGAAAATTAGGAGAATGTGTTAAGTATTTTTTTTGTGTTTTGGAGAAAGAGGAAAAATAATTTGAAAATAAGTTATTTCTTTCTTTATATTTTAGGAAGAGACAAAATTTACTGTAAATGTTAAATCAATTACTTTTTTGTTGGATTTGTAGGGTGAAAGTGATTTTTTTACGTGTTATATGTATGAATATTTATAATTGAATGATGTATGTGAATATATATTTATAATGATTGAAATATAAAAGTACTTAATTTAATTGGTTATTTATTTTGAAATTTATATTTTTATAAATTTAATATTAGTAAATAATGTATTATTTGCAATAAAATAATATTAATAAATATTTATTTATGAAATCATAATTATATCTTCATTATAAAAGAATCAGCTTATATCATAATTGTTAATATGGACTTGTAAAAAAGTTTAATTATTATGCATTAATTATAAACTAATTACTATTTATTAATTAAAATATAATTATTTAACTATTTGTAGCTTATGATTTGTGTATAAATAAAACTTAGTTATTTAGTTAAATAAAATAACTTTTTAATAATTTATATAAGACTTAATAACAATTCATCAAATTAAAAAAATAAATAATATTATATTATAGTATATGAAATAACATCATCTTAAATTATTTATTAAATAAATAAACGTAATATTTAATTATACATTAAATATGAATCATAATTAGTATATAAATAAGAAGTTATTTAAATAAATGAATTTAATTAATTTAATAAGTTATTTAATTACTTTAACTCATTATTTAATTAATACATTAATTAGTAAATGAATTACTTAGTAATAATCAAATAATTTTACTTAAATTTAATTAATTCTCTCAACAATTACTTTAAGCATTTACGCCTGTAAGAGTGTATGCTTGTGTCTGAATCTTCTAGTGGCCGCCAATTCCCATTACTTGTTTCCCTTTCCCCGCTAGCAATGGTCCTCTCATTTTAGGGAAACTTTTCATAAAATGTTGATCATTTCCACATCGCAAACTCTTATCTTACTTCTTTCATCATTCTGGCCCATTGTGGCCCGGTACTCCACAGTACCTGTATTTATTGGTGCCTTACCCTAATCCAATTTTTTCATCGTATTAGCTTGAGGATTTTGCTGGGAGACAGCTCCAACTTGAAGTTTAGGATGTTTCTTGCTTGTGCCACCATGCCCTCTTGGGTGTGGTCTCCCCTTTTAGTTTTGGTCATCAATCTTATGAATCTCTTGCAATTTCACCTCCAGTTGTAAGGCCTTGCTCACAGCTAAATTAAAATTTTGTAATTCTCAAGTAGCCAAACCTCGTTTTAACTTCAATCGTAGGCCTTGTATTAATCGCCTGGTCTGTAGGCTCTCGTCTCCTTGGATGTATGGGGCATATTGCACTAGCCTGCAAACTATGGCTTCGTATTAGCTAATAGATTAATTCCCTTGAATCAGGTCCTTAAATTCCCTCTCTCGTGCTTGTTTGGTCACTAAAGGCATATACTTGTCCTTGAATTTTTGAGCAAAATTTTCCCAAGTCTGAGGAGTTCTTGCCTCTGTCCATCTACACTCAACCATTCGCCACCAACTTCTTGCAGGCCCCGTTAAGAGAAATGTGGCAAATGGTACCCTCTATTCACCCAAATATTGCAAGGTTCTAAATTTATTGTCCAAGTCCTCCAGTCATTCTTCTGCTTTACAGTCATCTAGTTCTTCATAGAATTTTGGGGGCTGAAATCACAGAAACCTTTATAAGGCTCGATAATCTAGAACTGTTTCTACTATTCCAACTCTACCAACTAGTTGATAAGCCGATTGCCCATATCTTTGTCTTTCGTGATATACTGGCTCTACCAGAGGATTCTCATCCGATTGGTTCATCAAAGGAGTTTGAGAAACTTCTTCATCAGGTAGGTGATGTAGATAAGTGGGTGCTCCCTAACCAAGAGTATGAGGTACATGAGCTTGTCGGCCTGGGGGTCTTCTCTTAGACTTGTCCTTACGCGTGCAGGGGTATCACCACTACCCATGGATGCCATTATTTCTCAAGATTTCAATCCTGCAAACATAATCACAAACCAAGCTTCAGTCAAAGTGACCCAACCATTATCCGAGTAAGGCAAATAAAAATAAAATAAATCAAACATCAAAACTTAAACAGCTTAAAATCAACAAGGAAATTTACATATAGTCATCATAGATAAAAGTTGTTAACATTAAGTTAATATCAACATAGATAGAGGTCATATTCAAGTTCAAAGACTAAGCCAGCCGACCACCCAGTCGAAGTAAAATTGATGGGTAGTGAAATTATACATAAATATATAAACATAAGAAATAAAGGAAAAGATAGCCATGCTACAAGCTACAAACTACAAGCCGCAGATACTACCAGTCTATGTACATAAAATTTGATAAACATATGATCACTAAGTTGCCTAGTCAGACTTATCGGTATTTTTAACATCTAACTCTGAATCCTTGACATCATCTATCCCCTCTGGCTCCTTCTCATCATCATCCCTAATCTTCTCAGGCTCTTTAGGACCTTCTGCAACATCGTCTAAATCCTCATCGAGGTCCTCCTCCATAGGGTCTATAGCAGGCACTTCTATCGGGTCCTTAGTTGGTTACTCGTTGATATGCATACCTAGCTGGTGTCCCTAATGAAAAAAAGGGTAAACTCTTGAGGGCCCTTCCTTAGTGTCAATGCCGACACCTACTCCAATCACTTGGTCTATGGCTTGGTGGTAGTGTGCCATCATCCTATTGATCTCTACCATTACAGGGTAGGGCTCATCTGTGGTTCTCATGTATTCAACCTCTAGCGTCCAAAATGTTTCCTCCATCTTATTATGTATCTCTCTGGTTGGTAGCTATTTTGACTCAAATCTCTTCTCTCTCAATACTCTCTATCATCTTATCAAGCATATAATCTCTTGCTCCAACTAATGACTTCCATCGTCTCGGCTCCATTCTCTCATTTTGTAGGGTCAAATGCATATCATAAAGCTTCGCTGCTAGTCTTTGGCACATCTGGGAGAGGTGTTCCTTATCCTCCTTAAGTAAGCTTCTCTTTTAACTCTCCAATGTCATCCTCATTAGTAGGTTCTTTTTCTTTTCTTGAGCCACTAGCCAGCCTAAAATAAAATCACAAAAATTGATATCAAGTAATATAGTCCATACTTATGCCTTAGGATCTTACTATGTTCTAATGATCCTAAGATACCCTAATAGTCTTGTCATATCCCTAAGTGTACATTTAAGCTAACCCAAATACAAGTTACTATAGGTCTATTACATGTTCACACCTAGGTCATCAAAACCTAGGTTCCGATAACACCTATCACACTCCACTTAGGATAATCCTAAGCTAAGATATCAAAATAATTCAATCTTACATGTAAACCTGTAATATAAATAATAGACCCAAAAATTTCCTTTCAAACATTTTTACAAGAAGCAATAGAATTTATATCTTAATTGATACCATCAACAGTAACATTCATACCCAAGAGCTGTTCTTAAGATCAATAAGCATATATGTACAATTCCCAAAGTATCCTTAGCATCCCTGACATATCACAACATCTCTAAGGATCACATGCAACATTCTTAAGGTCAA
>JACGDI010005849.1:0-13639 GCA_014898725.1 Jacaranda copaia
ATAATATTTTCCTGCCCACATATTGCTTCAAGCAATGATTTTGTCTCGTTTATTGTGACTTCTTGATTTGCAATGAATTTTGGCTGATTTTCTTCCTGGTATAACTTCACTATATACGACTGCATCTTAATTTTTGTGAGGAAAAAGTATATTAAAATTAGAATATAAAATTGTTTTTGTTAGTTTCTTTAATAAAATTCAAAATCCCAAAGTAAATGTTTCAATAATAAAGGGTTTAGTAAATAGATGTTAATAACAACTCAACTAACTTATATGTTGCACTAATTTTTGTTATTTGCTTATCCATAGCGATAAAAATGTTAAAGTTATTATATAAAAAATGATACTAATGATAAATATTAAGTGATGAAATTTTTTTTATTACTAATAACATATATTTAATGATAAAAATTTTTATGCATCATGATAATATATTAATAATGACAAAACTAGCATTTTAAATTATTATTACTGATAATTATTGACAAAAATTTTACATAGTACTTTTGATCAAAAAATACTCAGATTGATAGCCTTTGTTCATTGGTCAAATTTTACATAATCAAATTTATTGAACACAAACGATGATAAGAAAGAGGAGGCGGTGTTAGTTTAAATAAAAATAAAGTAGAGGAACCCTAATTCCAAGTTAATAATTTTAAATTTGAAAATGACCTTTTTTATTCTTGAAGAATGAGGGGTTTTATATTAATTAACAATTTAATAACAATAAAAATTATTATTGAAAATTTTTATGATCATTATTGATGAGATTGAAATTCGTTTATAGTGAAGAGGATAGTATTTAGGCTAACTCAACCAGAGAGGTCGAATGATCCAATTGCTATATCTCTCGAGGTTTGAGATTTACATCAACAACACATGTTAAACTAGCCAAGGTGCTTCCGGCGAAAGCACTCCGATGCTCAAGTTAGTTCTAGTCGAAAAGGATAATTGAGCAGAATATTAAGAGCTTATAATGTATTTGGCATTCCCCGAAGCATGGCTGGTTATGAGGCATTTATAGCCTTCTCCTAGTGTGTAATATGTCGAAGGTGCCCCTATCAAGTGTAGTGGGCTTTAGTCCTTGCCAGAAAGTTAATGGTTATTTTAGATCTAGATTCTATTTCAGGTGGCATCATCTCCTATTTTTTGGAGTAAATAGTACTTTGGGTAGGTGTCTCCCTGTCAAAGATGGTGACAGGGTTGGTAGCATAGTTGGTGGCAGAGACTGTACCAGCTGTCATGTGCTATTAATGTGGAGACGTGCTGCTTATTAGAACATTAAATGCAGCAAAGGTATGAGTCAGCACTAGTGTGAGCATCCTGATTGATCACAATCAAACAGACTAAACGATCAACCAGAGAGATGGTTGAATAGGCTAAAAGGCTTGAAGCCTCCTGTCGAATGTGGTCAAGTACAGCATGCTCAACTATATGATTGTCGTCAACTAGTCTAGCCCATCAGGGCCCAGAACTAACATTGGACTGTGCATGCTAAGTGGGCCTACTATGGGCCTGTTGGGCTATCCCCTGTCATGAATCCCCCCTACTCACGATTCTTATCAAGCTTGTCAATGAGTAGGGGCAAAGAGTAGATAATTGAATGATGGTTACGAAAGTTGCCATGGTTATGCACATTTGACCAAGGTTCTATCAACTTGATCAAGATTTTTGAATATTTGAATACAATTTTTGAATTATTGACCAAGGTTCATGGTGATTTTTCTGCATTTAATGTGCCAATTACTTCATAAAATACAAAGCACAAGGGGTCGGGGTGTAATTATTACTGCCGCTTGAGTTCCCATGCCCAAATGTCTATAAATATATGGGATAGAGGTATCTATTTGCATTTTTACTGAAATTGTATATGGTCGAGTTCCTATTTTCGAAGTTCTCCAAGCCTTTCTTGCGCTTAAAGTTTACAAGATATCTACTGTAAGTTGCTCTGCCCATTTGATCTTTTCTTCCTTTTCTTTTATGAAAATGTCTAGCAGTTCAAATAGTGAGGACACTAGGTCCGAGAGCGTAGCATTTTAGGGGGAAACTGGGGTTGGAAGTGCATCTAAAACAACCTGCGAGAGTGGTTTAGATAGTTCGTTGAGCGATAGCTCGAGTTCGAGTAGTTTGAGCATAGAAAAGGCTATTTCTAGGGGTGCAGCTGGCTTGAGTGATTTTTCTGCATCCCGGGGTCGATTATTTACAGCAGACCACTATACAAAAATAATTTCCAAAATATCCCCTACTGACCTAGTGTGAATTAGGGAGATGTATCACATCCCTAAGGAATATAAGTTATTGGTGCCTAAGAACTCAGGGTAGAATGCATCGACCTCCAAGGAGATGTGTAACAGTGTTCAAGGTAGGTATAGTCTTAGGTTTCCTCTTGCCCAAGCAATAGTCGACCTCCTAATGGGTCTAAAAGTCTATATAACCAAACTGCTCCTCAACTATTTTGCAACCCTTTATAGTTTTGCTGTATTGATGCATCTGTACAACCAGCCTACCTTATTTGCCAACTTTTCAAATTTATTCCATTTACCCATGTCATGGAAGTCAGGTAGTACAGAGAAGTCTAGTTTGTATTATTTAACAGCTCAACCTCATCGAAAATTCTTAGTATCCTCTGCTTTTTCGTATGGCCAAGAGTGGAAAAAACATTTTTTCTATGTTTGGGGGCTAGGGGATTTTGCCATTCTAAGGGGTTGGTGGAGGGGGCCTATGGAGATGCTGGGGAACCAAACACCTAGTTGGCCCAACACCTTTATCAGGGATCTGGTTGGATTCAGGCATATGGAAGCCTTAGTCTTGATCCAAGAAAGGTGTCTGGTGTTGGTTAGCTTATCGTCGATCGTACTCAACCTACCTGCGGGCGATCGACTAGGTAGAGATTCTCATCGATTACATTAATCTTGATTATTTTTTTTTTGCTCAATTCTGATGTCTATTGTCATATCTGTGTTTGTAGATCGATAAGGGATAATGGCCAGAAGCCAAGCCAAAGTTCAAGCCAGGGCCTTGAGAAATAAAGAATGTTGTCAAGTGGCTACTGCTCAATGAGAGGCTCCTACTGTAAAGCTAATCGCCTCCATGCGATCAATGTCTATTCCTACGATTTCGCAAATCAGAGAAACACCCAAGCATCAATCTACTTGATGAAAAGGACATGTGCAAAGTAGCCCTACGTGTCGAGGCAAAAGATAGATTACCGAGTAGGGAAGCTCAGATCCAAAAAGGACCGCAGGTGACAAGGGAAAATAGAAAGCAGTGGCAGGCTACGACCTATTTGGAAAATGTGGTAACGGGGTGCTATTTCCACTCCCTCAGTTGCCATCCCCTCACTTTGGGTTCAACCCCAATAATGAAATGACCAAGTCAACCACTATTCTACAAAGAGGAATGACGAGCGGCAATGCCTTGAAGTGGATAACCTCTAAGCTTTTTTCATCTAATTAGCGCAAACTAATGGGCTTGAGTCAAGTTGGGGTTCTTAGGGCACTGGCCTACCATTGTAACATAGTTAATATAAAGTCGACATTTTCTCGTCAATTGTTTTTTTTTGTAGTCATATTGTGGACTAACATTTCTATGTGAAAAATGAGCCAAATGGCACTACTAAAAAAATGCTATTTTGCGACTGAAAAAATCCGTCGCAATTTGCAATAGATTTTCCATTGCAAAAATTTCCATCGCAAAATCCTTTGCAAAATTTTAAAAAAATAAAAATAAACAAAAATTTATGACGAATTTAAGTCCGTTGCAAAACTTTACTATTTGCGATGGATTTTTCCATTGCAAAATAGTAGTTTTGCAATGGATTTTTCCATTACAAAATGTTGCACTTTTGCGACAGATCCAAATCCATCGCAAAAGTGAAAAAAATAAAAAAAATCATTTGCAATAGATTTAAATCCATCGTAAATTATCAAATGGGGATAAAACCCTTACCCACCACACAAATGTTTGAAGGTAAAACTTTTTTCCCTCTTCCTCTTCTCCTTCCCCTTCCCTTTCCCCTTCTTCTTCCTTTTATTTTATTTTTTTAAAATATTTAACTAGCCGACTGGTAGGCGCTAATGCTGGTCAGTAGGGGGAAGCTACTGGCGAGGAGCAGCAGCAGTAGCTGGTGCACCAGCATTGCTGCTGGCGCACTAGCTTCTGGCCGCGAGCTAAATCTGGCCACAGTCAGATCTAGATTATTTTTAAAAAAAATTAGTTTTAATTTTTAAAAATGCTAATGTTGTTATTTGTTTAATGTTTTAGGTTTAGAGAATTTATATTTTGCTCTATCTCCATTAATCATGGTAATTCTTACAATTATATTAAAATTTGATTATGTTTGATTATATTTTAGTTAAAATTTGATTATGTTTGATTATGTTTTAGTTAAAATATTTGATCATGTTTTAGTTATCTCCATTATGTTTTAGTTAATTATTAAAATTAATTAAAATTTGATTTATGTGTTAGTTAAACTCAAAATGATTTATTTGTTAGTAATATAATTTGATTTAACATAGATAATAATTTATACATTAATTAAAATTTGAGGTAAATTTTATATTCATATTAAATATTGTTATATTTGTTAGAGTTATGTTTTTATTTGAATTAAAAATTTTATTAGAATTTTGGTTTGAGTTAAATTTTATGGTACTATATATTGAATTATATTATATTTTCAAATTTTAATTTAGCTTATGGAATTAAGTCACAAATATATGCATTTGTAACATGTGCCTAATGTTGTAAGCTATTATGATGGTGGTTGATACCTTCTGTAAGTGTTGAGTTGTGTGGAATATTTAGAGGTAAATTTGCATATCTTATTTTGATTATATATGTATATATATATATATATATATATTTTAGTACAATATATTATAAATGTTTAGAATTAATGGAAATGTGAAGGAAAATGGGTTGTTGGGAAAAGGTAGAGCCTTCTCAATTGTTGCTAATTGATTTGTAATTGTTTACATCATGATGATGGGCATAAGGGAGAGTATTTATGTGCCATTATGTAATGTGTTCACAAATATTATTAATTTTTTTGTAGAAGGTAAATATATATTTGTCCTCTTAGAGACATTTTTTAGAAGCCCACGAATGCGATTTGGGAACATGACAATGAATACAAATATAGCTAAAGACAAAATCACTATTTCTTTTCATAATTTTGTAAAAATAAAAATCCAAATTTACGTATCCAAAAACAACAATAAAAGTTTCCTAACTTATACCATGTCATACTTAGGATTATGAATTATATGTTTAATTAGGATTTGAGTTATATGTTGAACTTATATTAAATTATATGTTGGATGTATGTTTAATTATATTGAATTATGCATTAGATTTGTATGTATTTAGATTATGCATTTATATTGAATTATATGTTAAAATTTAGATTTTATTAGATTTATATTTTGGGAATTATATATGTGATTAGAATTTAGGTTTTATGTAGGACTTATATTAAATTATATGTTGGTTTATGATGAGATATATGTTTGATTATATTGAATTATGTATTAGATTTATATGTGTTAAGATTATGCATTTACTTTGAATTATGAATTAATTTATGTTAGATTTATATTTTATGAATTATATGTTGATTAGGATTTGAGTTATATGTTGGACTTTAAATTATATGTTGATTTATTAGGATTTATATATGTTTAAATCATGCATTTATATTGAATTTTGTGTTAGATTTTGTTACATTATACGTGTAATTAGAATTTGAGTTATATGTTGGACTTATATTAAATTATATATTGATTTATAATGAGATGTATGTTTGGTTATATTAAATAATGTGTTAGATTTACATTTGTTAGATTATGTATTTACATTGAATATTTGTTAGATTTTGCTAGATTTATATTTTGTGAATTATATATTTGATTAGAATTAGAATTTATATTTTATGAATTTTTTGCTCGATTATGATTTGATTATGTATTGAATTGTCTATTAGGTTAGTTTATGTTTATATTTTTTATTATTATAATTTTGTTTTTATTTTAATATTGCAGGTTTGAATATCTCAAAGCATTGAAATTTAGTATACGCCTTGTAAGATAATTTTTTTGGCATTATTTTGTAAATTTTATATTTAAGTTAGGGCTTGATTTATAGGTTGAACAATTTTATATTATTGGACTCGAATTTTAATTTAGTTATAAAATTATTGTGATTTTATGTAAAACAATATTTAAATATTAGTGTATGGAATGATTGCTATGTAATACAAAGAATTATTGATATTGTAGATAATTATAGGTTTTAATTTGATAGGATGTGTATATATTTTTTTAAAAAAAGAAAACTTTTCAAAATTTTGCAACGAAAATTTCCATTGAAAATTTTATTTTTTTAAATTATAATTACCAAATTTGCAACAACAAAAAAATCAATCGCAAATTTGCGTCAGAAATTTCCATCACAGATTGGTGACAGAATTTTTTATCACAAGATTCGTTGCAAAAATATTTGTCACAAATTATTGTGACCAAAGATTTTGCAACGGAAAAATTCTATCGCAAAAAGGCATTTTTTTTAGTAATGTGGGCTACAACATCTTCCGTCAATCGGAACTAGCATTGGCTGATTGAGAGGAGCTACAAGGGGGAGGAAATATGAAAACTCTTAAAGTGCAGCTCAAGTCCTCCCAACTTCAGGTCAACTAGCTGACCAAACAAATGGCCAAGCTCAAGGAACAGCTGAACGCAAAAGATCAGCAGTTGGTCCAGGCAGTCAAGGAACAGAGTCGAATGGACTCTATAATCAAAAAGGCTCACTTGGACCTTTAGGTGAGCTTCACCTTTGGCCGAGCGTAAGGTCGTACAGAGGTTATCAAAGAGGTGCGGGAGGCCTTCAATCAACATCACTCTACGATTCGGCGGGAGGCAGTGGAGCAGTTCATCCTGAGCTCGGCCTTTCAGGATGCGAGCATGATCATGTCACTCGACGATGCTTAGGAGGCCTTCTATAAGGCTGTGAAACAACTTGAATGCCTAGGTTATGCCTTCTGGCTTGATGACAAGAGCAAAATAAGCATTGCTCTCAACGACACTCTACAACCTTACCCCAATCCCAAGAAGAGCGGGGTCAATCAAGCCGGAGAGAAGGACACCGCAGCTAATGCACCTAATGAGCCCCTAACTGAAGCTCAAAAAAAGAAGCCTGAGGTCGATGTGAAGCTGGAGAAATTAGCTAATGAGTTCACATTTATTGAGGACCTTGTTGTCCAATTGAGAAAGGAAGAGGTCGATGTGGTGCCATACATGCTACGTTCAACTAGCTTTATGGGCGACATCGCAAGGCCCTCTCAAACACCCCAAGTCATTTCGCCTCTTGCATGTGCACTACTAGAGCCCAACTTGAATTGGCTAGAGGGTGACCAGGCTAGTCTAGCTAAAGCTGACCTGAAAGCCTGCGACTGCTTTGGTTTTGCTATTTTTTTTCTTTTTGTAGTAGAGTTGTAATCGAACTTCTTAATAAATGAGGGGTATTTTTCCTATCTACTTTGTCGAATGGGATATATTTCTTGAACTTGTCCAGTGCAACTCTCTTGTTGCAATAGTAGAGAGAGTGACTAACAAAATAATTGGTTATCGCAATTGTTATCAAAAAATCTAACAACACTATTGTCAATTTTACTTAATGTTGACTGACGCCTAGTTTCACCAAAATGCATTTATTAATTTATTTTCACAATTTTGTAGTCGATCCTCATTGTTATGTGGTTGACTTATTGATTGACTACTTGGTCGGTTATTTGATTTAGGCTAAAAAGCCTTAGGCTTGCAGCTTATAGCTATTAGGGATCGATGTCATGGTCGATTTGAGTTTTGAAAATTGATTGAGTAGCACAGAGCTATTTCTTTGTCGACCATAGGGTCGACACGAGATTGGTAGCACTAGTTGCTCATTCATCGACTACAACGCTGATAAGGCACTTAAGTGGCCACAAGAGGCTACTTATTCATCAACCACGGGATTGACTTTGATCTTGAGTAGCAGCAAGGGGCTACTTATTAGTCGACTGTGGGGTCAACTTTGATCTTGATACTTGCTAGATACGGTTATGGTAATGCCTGCAAATGGTAGCAGTATTATTGGAACTTTACTCAAGTCGAAGAATACAAGGATGATTACTATATAATTTCAAATGTAGAATGTTCTTAGGTTAATGGCGTTCAATTGGCGAGGGAGCTCCTCCCTTTCCATATTAGCGAGTCTATAGGTGTTATACTTTGATACTTTAATAACAGTGTACGGTCCTTCCCATTTTAGGTCGAGCTTGCCCACATTCTTAGAGACTTTCACCTTCTTAAGGATGGGGTCTTTGGCCTTAAAATGATGCAACCTAACTCCTTTGTTATGGCTCTCAGCTATCTTTGATTTATATTGCTGCATCTTATTATAAGTATCTTGTCTGCACTCATCGATAGTCTCGAGGTCGAGCTTTCTTTCTGATGTGTTTCTGAGTGAGTGAAAGTGAATAACTCAAGCTATGTGTTGAATGGGATGACTGCCTCAGACCCGTAGACCAAATTGTAAGGGCTATGACCAGTGGCAGTTCAAGGAGTTGTCTTATATACCCATAACACACTAGGGAGGTCATCTGCCCAGTTCATGCCAGTATCCTATATCCTGGCTTTTAGATGGTCAAAAATCATTCTATTAGTCATCTCCGTCTAATCATTCAATTGAGGATTGCCCATTAAAGTGAAGTGCTGGGCAATCCCTAAAACTTCACACCACCTTTTGGTGCTTTTGCTCTGAAACTAGATGCCATTATCTGAAATAAGGACCTTAGGCAGACCAAAACAATAGATGATGTTCTTCCAAATAAAACTTTTAATGGTAGCATCCGTTATCTTAGGAACAGCCTCAACTTCGACCCATTTGGTAAAGTACTTGATTGCAATGATAATGAATTTTTGCTATCCAGTCAACCTTGACAGCAAGCCCAAAATATCGATGCCCCACTAATCGAAAGGCCAAGAATTTGGACATTGACCATTAACATTGTGGGTTGGTGCCGCAAATTTGAATGGACCTAGCATGATGTATATTTTCATGCAAAATCCATCGAGGTTTTCAATAATATTGCCAAAAGTATCCATACCTGATTATTTTTTAGGCTTGGGATCTTTCTTTAAAATGGTTGCCATAGATAGCTGCATGAATGTCTTGTAATACCTCTAAGGCTTGGTCGAGATCTAGGCACCTCAAGGGAGGTCCTGAAATTGACCTCTTATACAACTGATCATGCTCGTCGAGTGCAAACTTGATAGCTTGACCTCAAAGGTGCCAAGCCTTATTTTTGTCCTCGACGATGGTGCCTTGGCTCAGGTAAAGTTTGATAGGGTCCTACCAAGAAGGTATAATTCCCTCAATGCTTGCTATCAAATGCTCTTTGAAAGGTCCAATTGATGGTCTATTAACGACTAAAAACGTGATCTTTCTATATTTTGTGCCCCTGGTTGAACTTGTAAATTTTAACAGGGCATCTGCCTGCTTGTTTTCAGATTAAGGCATCTGATTGAGGGAGAACCTCTTGAATAACTGTTGCAACTTTCACTCCTCAGCCAAGTACCGGCTCTTCATCGAGTCCTTAGCTTTAAAATTTTTGTCAACCTACTCGGCCACTAACTAGAAGTTTATAATGGTGACCAGGTGCTCGATACCCCAATTGAGTGCCATTCTCATTCCAACAAGAAAGGCCTCATACTATGCCTCATTATTCATGACTGCATAGTCTAATTTTATTGCAAAATCATATTATTCTGCGGTTGGGGAACAACGAGCAACTCCTACTCCTCCTCCAAATGTGATCGACGATCCATCAATATGTAAAGTTCAAACAAGAAGGGCTTCGCAACTTTTCTCGGGCAAGCCAACTCACTCGACGATGAAGTCGGCCAGAACTTGTGCTTTGATGATGGTTCTCGACTGGAAGATGATGTCTAACTCTTCTAGCTTGATGGCCCATTTAGTCAGTCAACCAAATGTGTTAGGCTTCAACAACACTTATTTTAGCAGTTGGTTGGTTAGCACCATAATGGCATAGGATTGAAAGTACAAGAGCATCTTTCAAGCTACAGTAACCAGTGCTAAAGGAAACCTCTCGATCTCCAAGTAATTATGCTTTGATCCCTGGAGTGACTTACTGTAATAATATATTGATCGATGGCTACCATTTTTTGTTTAGACCAAGACTGAGTTGAACGATGCTTCAGAGACTATCAAATATATATGAATTACTTCTCCCAGTTTAGTTTTTGCAAGCATGGAGGGCTAGGACAAGTACTGCTTCAACTTAACCAATGCCCAATTGCATTGTTCACTCCACTGGAAACCTACTTTCTTTACATTTTGAGAATTTTGAAGAAAGATAAAATCTTGTCACCCAGTCTTTCATTGAATCTCCCTAAGGCAATAATTCTCCCGACTAGCCTTTAAATGTCTCTAACTGTTCGTGGAGGAGTGATGTCGAGAACAACCTGAATGTTTTGCAAGTTTACCTCAATACCCCGTTGACTAACCATGTAGCCCAAAAATTTACCTCCATGAGCCCCAAACATGCATTTGTTTGGATTCAATTTCAAGCCAAATGCTCTCAAAATTGTAAAAGTATGATTAAGGTCGAGCAAGTGGTCTTGGGCCCTTTTGATCTTTACAATCATATCATCAACATATACCTCCATAGACTTCCCAATTTCATTTTTGAACATAAAGTTGACTAGTCTTTGGTAAGTTGCTCCAACATTTTTCAATCTAAAAGGTATGATCAAAAAGCAATAGACCCCATTGAGAACAACAAAGGAAGTTTTATCCCTATTCTTAGGAGCCATGAAAATTTGATGGTAACCTTAAAACGTATCCATCATGCTTAACAAC
Source organism: Jacaranda copaia (assembly GCA_014898725.1). Taxonomy (NCBI): domain Eukaryota; kingdom Viridiplantae; phylum Streptophyta; class Magnoliopsida; order Lamiales; family Bignoniaceae; genus Jacaranda; species Jacaranda copaia. The sequence goes on from JACGDI010005849.1 coordinate 10,924, forward strand.
TCACAACCAGCAGTTGAATCAACTAATAAATCTATTCGAGGTAGGGGTAAGGATCTTTTGGGCATGCTTTATTTAAATTTGTAAAATCAATACACATTTACCATTGCCCCTCATTCTTTAGGATGAGTAAAACATTACAAAGCTAAGAAAGATATTGAATCAATAATATAACTTGCATCTGGGAGTTTTCTGACCTCCTCCTTGATGATCTGAGTCTTTTCAACATTAAATGTCCTCATCTTCTATCTAATCGATTTGTATAAGATGTCGACATTAAAGCGGTGCACGATCACCTTAGGGGCTGATTCCTTGGAGGTTGAATGCTTTCCATGCAAATATGTTAATATTTCTCCTGAGGAAATTGATCATAAGATATTTCAAATGGGGGCCAATGTTTATCCCGATATGGGTTGTCTTGTCGGAGTTTCCCTGTTCAAGCTTGAGGTTTTAAATTCCCCGATGGGCTCTACCTTGGTATCTTCTAATATTCTCTTCTTGTTGGCCTGGGTCTCCTCAGGTTTCGCTACAGTAGTGTCCCCTAAGGTCTTCAACTGTAGTTAGGTCTTCTGCTCGCTTGAGTCAACTAACATGTTGTAACACCTCCAAGCCTCTTTCATGTTGCACAAAAGCTTCCCTGTGCCTATTGGGGTCAAAAATTTGATCTTCATATGGTAGGTCGACACAATGGCACAAAAATTATTGAGAGCTGGTCGACGTATTATGACATTGTAAGCAAATAAGGCATCAACCACTAGATAGTTCACCATCAAAGTTCTCCTTTGAGGAACCTCCCCAAATGAAGTTGATAGGTTGATAGATCCTTTTGAAATGATTTTTGACCCCCTAAATCTGACTAGAGGGGTTCGCATAGGTTCATATTTCAACTGGCCCATATTCTTCCTTTTTAAGATGGAGAGAAAAATAATGTTAATCGAACTGCTATTATTGGTCAGGACCTTGTGTACTTCAAAGTTGGCAATCTCAATAGAGTCTACCATAGGATAATCTACTTTATGGTTGATATTTTTACCCTCAAGGTGGGCCAAGTCGCTGTCGGTGAATTAGATTAGCTTTGCACTCGTCGATAGATGGAATGTTGTTTTGATAGGCAAGGCTTTAGTCAACTCCAGCCTCTTCTAGGTTTTCTTTCTGGCAGATTTTGAGTCCCCCCTGGTGGGACCTCCCGCGATCATGTCAATCACTCCTCAAATGGGCGGGGTGATCCTCATGGGCAGGTTTCTTTCCTTTGTCCTCTCTTTTAAGGCTAATCGACCTTTCTCTATAAGGAGTCCGATCAATTTTGCCCCCTTTGACTTGCATGTCCATGGCTATATATTTCTTAAGATAGCCTTATCTGATTAATCTCTCAATCTCATCCTAAAGGTTGAAACATTCATCGATGTCATGCCATTTCTATTTGTAGAAGTAGCAATATTTCTTGGATTTTTTCATTGCCTCAGTCTCCATCAACTTCCTCAGTTTGTTTAGGAGATTATCATATTGAATAGCATACAGGATCTCTCTCCTTGGGATGTTCAGGGCTATATAGTCGTGGAAATATTTTATTGAAGATCGACCTTTTTCTTTATGCTTTTGGTAATCTCTCTCTTTCTTCCTCTTATCGACTTTAGAGGATCTAAACTTGAGCTTGTTCATCTCTTCTTGGGTCATATATCTCTTGACCAGGTCAAGTAGTTCTTCCATCGACCCAGGGCATTCACGCACCAATACATTGGTGCATTTCTTGTGTTTGAGCCCTAGGAACAGTATATCAATCAAGAACTCGATCTTGGGATTATCTATCTTGAGGACCTCTATGTTGAACCTCATAAAGAAGTCACGAAAGGACTCTCCCTCACCCTATTTAATGGTATAGAGGTGGGTGTAAGGAAATTTCACCTTTCTCCTATTGGCAAATTAGTGCAAACACTTGTCGTACAACTAGTCGTAAGAGTATATTGATGAGGGTTTGAGCTTCACAAACTAGTTGAGCACAATTCCCTAGAGAGTGGTTATGAGAATCTTGGCATGGATATATTCATTGTGTCGATGTAGCTGCATCATATGTTCAAATTGCATCAAGTGCTCATTGGGATTCGTCAAGCTATCATATCTCAGCAATTCAATTGGGACCTTAGCATCGACAATGATGCACTCATCGATAATTTCTTGGATGAATGGGGAGCCTCTTTCCTGATGAGACCTCTAGGGGCCCTCTAAATTGCACACTCTGTCAGTATTTCTCCTCGAGATCTCGTCAAAGCATCTATTTAATTGTTGGACTTGATATAAAACTTCTTTCTGTTCATCTTGATCAGCCTAAGTGGCATTTTGATCATGGCACGACCTCGTACACTCGGCCCTATTACGCTGTAGGGCTCAAAAGGGTCGAGCTGTGTAGTTTGTAGATTCTTCCATATCCTCACAGTAGTCATGCCTGGAATGTTCGACTCTATCGTGATGCGGGGCTTGATTAGGTTGAACGTGACCAATAGAGTTGGTTGGTTATCTCCTTTCTCAACTCCGATTACCTCCTTTCATCCTCAGGGTGTCTAGAACTGGCTTCATGTTAGATTGGTGGCCACCTGGACTCTTAGCGACCATGGCAATCCTTGGAGGACCTATCTTCTTGCGGAGGAGTTATGGGGTGGCACTGCCAGCTGGGGCTGGCACGGTGATGTGCCTATTCAGTGCGGTGGATAGTTAGGTTGAGATT
>JACGDI010005849.1:13739-48169 GCA_014898725.1 Jacaranda copaia
CTTTTGGTGTATTTGGCATTCTTTGGAGCGTGGCTAGTTATGAGGTATTTATAGCCTTCTCCTTATGTGTAATATATCGAAGTTGCCCTTATCAAGTGTGGTAGGTTTAGTTCTTGTCAGGGGGTTAATGGTCATTTCAGATCCTGATACTATTTCAGGTGGCGTCATCTATTATGTTTTGGGGTAAATAGTACTCTAGATAAACGCCTTCCTGTCAAAAATGGTGACAAGGTTGGTGGCGGAGACCGTACTGGCTGTCATACACTATTAATACAGAGGCGTGCTGCTTGTCAGGACATTAAATATGGCGAGGGTATGAGTCAGCACCGACGTGAGCATCCCAGTCAATCACAGTCAAATAGACAGGGTAGTTGACCAAAGAGATGACTGAATAGATTGAAAGGCTTGAAACCTCCTATCGAATGCAGTCAAGTACAGCATGCTCGATCATATGGTTGTCGTCAACTAATCTAGCTCATTTGGGCCCAAAACTAACTTTAGGTCGTGCATGCTAAGTGAGCCTATTGTGAGCCTATTGGGCTTTCCCTTATCAACTATACATGTATTATTTAATTCATTAAAATTATTATTATACTAAATAAAATTTTTAATATTTGATATATAATAAGTAGTGATAATTTTTATACAATCACTTAATTAGATTATTTAGTGATTACACTTTTAAAGGTTAAATAAAAGATAGTGCGTCTTCTTCATGTCATTTTGTTTTGTTTTTCTCCTTGTTGCTACAATCCTTAACCACTAACTATATATACTACGAGGTAGCGCACTACTTTAATCACAAAGTGGCCACCACAACCGTGCAAAGATAGTAAAAAATATCTATAAATTTACTCATCACCTGCTATATAAAGTTTACTAGTCTTTTCATTTTTCAGTTATTTATTTATTTATTTTTAATGAAATACTTACTAGTATAATAATATCATCTTTATATTTAGATGTATATACATAAAAAAAAATACGATATTTTCTTCTTAATACTATTGGAAACCTAACATGATTACTCTTCATCTCTTATATAACCTGGTGTGTTGCTCTAACACCACGTAAAGTTGTTCGTAAATGTCTCATGTAAGAGATGCAAATATGTCTCGTGTAAGCTGTCAAATTCTGTCGAATTTAAAATATGAACTCATAACTTTTCTTTTTGTTGATTAGTTAGTAATCAAATAAATTAAATTTAATTAGTTACTTGTGCAAGCGGTTGAAAATTGATTCTATTTTTATGTTAATTATGGTTTAAATCCTCTTACTTTATTTTATGAATATACAACAAATATATTAATTATATTTTTATAAAAATAATTAATTAAAAATTAAATATATTTAGTATAAATATATTAAATTAAAAAAATAGAATATGAAATGAAATATAGAGGATTGAAAGTACACCCGATCACTTTCCAGGTCGGACACGCTATTGTCGACATTCAGCTGGTACTTGAGGTCGGACTTGCGAGTGAATAGACATGGGCTCCGTGACATGACCAACTCTTGCCCAGAGTGATGGATCTAGGCTAGCATCCAATGTGTGGAGCTAATTCCCTTAAGCACAGGGGGGAGGCATGGCATGAACACACAGTCCCCAAAACATGTATTGATGTGAGTCGCACGTACAAGTTGTCTTGTAGGCTTGGTAAACTTCATTGAATATTTATTCTTGATAAATGTATCAAGATTATTATATCATTTATAATGAAAAGGGTGATGTTTGGGCAAATTGGACTAGAGAGGTCGGATGATCCAAGTGCTATGCTTCTCGAGATTTGAGATCTGCAACAGTAACACACGTTAAACTAGTCGAAGTGCCCTCCAGCGAAGGCACTCCGATGCTCAAGTTAGTTTTGATCGACAGATGATAATCGAACAGAACATTGAGAGCTTATAGTGTATTTGGCATTACCTAAAGCGCGGCTAGTTATGAGGTATTTATAACCTTCTCCTGGTGTGTGATATGTTGAAGGTGCCTCTATTAGGTGTAGTGAGCTTTAGTCCTCGCTAGGGGGTTAATGGTCATTCCAAATCTTAGTACTGTTCTAGGTGGCACCATCTCCTATTTTTCAGGGTGAACAATACTCTGAACAGGCGCCTCCCTATCAAAGGTGGTGACAAGGTTGGTGGTAGAGACTGTACCGATTGTCACGCGCCATTAATGCGAAGGCATACTTCCTGTTAGAACAATAAATGTGGCGAGGATATGAGTCAATGCCGGAGTGAGCCACTTGGTCGATAATAGTTGAACAAATGGAGCTGGTCGATCAGAGAGATGGTTGAATAGGCTAAATGGGTTGAAGCCTCCATTCGAATGTGATCGATAACAGTATACTTGACTAGATGATTGTTGTTGAGTGGTTTAGCCCAAAACTAATGTTGGGCCAAGTGGGCCTGTTGGGCTATCCCATATCAGTAGGAGTTACCTAATTGAGGTTTTCTACGATCCTATACTTATGATTCTGATTTATCATTATATACTACTTTTTAGCCATTCACATAAGCTTGATTTGATCTTCACCTTCGAACCATTACAAAATAAATAACCATATTTTTTTTAAAATTAAATTATGAAAAATAAAATAAAAATTATTACCTTTCTAATACTCGATGACCATATTAATCTTATTAATTTTAAGAAATTAAAAGATTTTCTTTCTTAATATTAAACCGTAATAGACGAATTCAATCAGAAGAAAATTAGAAAAAATAAACCTTGGGCAACAAATTCAATTTTCAACCTCAAACAAATTCCCTAAATTAAGAAAATCAGAAAAATCTTCAAAAATTAAGTTGTTCGAATTCGTTCGTCCTTGTTGTGCTGCCTTCTCTATTCTCTTCCTTCTCAATTTCCATGCCCAATTAATTCCCAATTTTTAAAACAAAAACACACACGAACCATAAGCTTCAATTCAAGCTTATGGATCTTGTTCTTTTTTGCTTGCTGTTTTAAGGTTTTCTAAGATGGTGAACCCTTTTGATCTTTAAATGGATCTTGTTTTGCCTTGGGTATGATCACCTTCTTAAACAGTATAATAATAAAGCAACTGAAACAAACGAGCCTTAAGAATATAAACATAGATCTTTTTAATTTCTGCTCACAAATTATAAATTTTAGTCTAGTAGTGAACTCTCTAATTCTGTATTTGAATCTTGAATAATTGTAACTTGTGCTCTATATTTTACACGCTTTGCTTTCTCTATTGTTTTTTTTCTCTCAGTGAATTAAGAAAATAAGAAAATCTCCTCCGCTTGTATGTTTACTGGCATCCTGGTCAAGGAGTAGTACGAACGTGTTTATGGCTTGGATTTTCTCTTGTTAAATTAATATTGCAGCAAGATTAAGTGTAATCACTTTATATTGTGTTAAGTGTACATTTGTTTTTGATAAAGAAAACAATGCAAAATTTAAACAATTACCCCTTTATAGATTAAATACCCTGTATACTCTTTTCTTATTTATTTGATAATTTATTCAATATATAATTTATTTAATCTCTCCCATATTTTATGATAATATTTTTTATGTATATTTTAGTACCCACCATTTAATCAACTAAATTATAGTAATTCTAAAACTTACAATTATAAAGAGTTCTTAAAAATTAATAGAAAAAATTAATTCTTATTAAAAAATTTAAAAAATCGACTAAAAAATAAAAATTAAATAACACAACAATCCTTTTTCAAATATGTATTTAAAATATCATAAATATTTATATGTATATATACATGTGTATTAGACACACATGTATATATATATCTACGTCCTACTTTCCCCACCAAAAAAATACATACATATATAGATATATATACCCCACCCACCAAAATCTGGTGGCCAAATTGGACGATCGGATCCACCATGGCCGGTCTATCTAGGTTGTTGGCCGCTAGCCATGGTTAGCTCGACTATGATCAGGGAAGGTGGGTGGCAGCGCTAAGGTAGTTTCTGTGTGTGTGTGCACGCACATGTGTGGGTCAATGGGTGGAGGGGAGTGGTTATGGAAAAGAAGGAGATTTTTCTTCCTTTTGTTTTTAATTTTTTGTTTATTTATTTTTAATTAATAAATAAAATTAATTAAATTATTTTACTTATGTTTGTTAGTTTAATCTTATTAAGTATATATTTAAAATTATTAAATAATATTAAAAAAATGATAACTTTTGTAGCACCCCACCTTGAGATAGCATCTAAGATGGGCATTACTCTAATTCAGACTTAATTCTCAGAATTACATTTCAATGGAAGGCCCATAAATTTCAAATATCTCAAATTTAAACATCGATTCATCTCAAATAAGACTAAATAAAATTGCAAAACATATGTATCATACGAGATTCAGGTAATTTAGTTACGTTACAATCTTTGACAAATCACGCCATCAATGTTATCTTACACTACAACCTTCAAAATAAAATATCCATATCACAACATTTCTAAGGTAAACGAAACATTCACAAGTTCCATACTTAACTACGGCATTAGTTGTATTACAAAACATCCACGCACTTCGTTCCAAACCTGGCATCCATCAGAGCCCATCCCTGTCTGAGAGATTATGAAATACAGGAGGGGTAAGTCCAAAGACTTAGAGGGATAAGTAAAACTAATAGTCGGGTTTATTGAGGAGGAACTCAACTTAATAAAACATAATTTAAACATGCTGAATAAAACAAATTCAGAAAATAAGTAGTACAGAAAAGTAAACAGAAAACTCTCTTGCCTTATTGCTCTAAGAACATATTACAGGCAGACAGAAATCAATTAGGCAATTCAAACCCGAAGCATATGCATTTCAAGAAAAGGCTATAAGCCATGGATTGCAGATTCACATTATACCAAATAGATAAATATTTCACCTAAGCGTAACAACTTGGTATATAGCAGATGCCTATACGGAATTGTATAGTGCACCACTGATACTTAGGGAAAATCCTTAGTGTATCGCTCATACCCAAGGGAAAATCCTTAGCCTACGGTTAGCACCTAAGGGGGAATTCCTAGCCTACTATTGACACCTGGAGGAAAATCTCTAGCGTAACATTGACACCTGAAGAGAAATCCCTAGCGTGCCTCGCATAACCAAACAAATCACCAGTATGGCCCTTAGCCCATATAGTCACCGTACAGATAACAAAAGTAATCGCTGATATAGATGCCTAGGGGAAATACTTAGCACACCATCGGTTTCAGATCAACATTACAGAACAAAACAGAACAAATATGCTGCCAAGGCAATAGAAAGCAGTAAATAGAACACAGATAAGCCAGCATGGCCAATAAATATAGAACTAATAGTAGATATGCCGACAAAGCAATAGGTATAGTACAGATAGTACAATTACGAGATAGACAGATATCAGAATAATAGACAATAGACAGAGGTTCTGGGTAGCAGAATAGATAGAAAATAAAATTGATATTAGAGATAACCCTCATAGGGGCATTCAAATCAGATAACAAATTGCAGACAGATTTTAACCACAGTTAAAAAACAGTAAAACCAACACAAGAGCTTATTGCAACCACAGATAAGAAAAGGAAGTGCCAAATTGGTAGACCCTTACAGGGGTGTAACAATTCAAGAGTAAGATTAAACAAAGCAATAACCCAAAGCGAGAGGCCCTCAAAAATTTAAGTTTTGCAATCATGCCCAAAACTTTTAGGAAAATTATGATTAACCCCAATTGACTTAGGGTATTTTATTCAAATCCTAAACTATTCAAACATTTACACAATTAAGTCCATAAAATTTATAATTTAACCCACAAAACTTTTTAAAATAATTAATTTTAGGAAATATGTAAAATTTTTAAATAATGACAAAATCGTATATTGTAAATAAAAATAAATAAAATTCTAGGAGTGTTATAGACCTCATCTTCTGAAGGAATCTGGTCCCCAAATTCTCACCTGAATATTGAAATAACTTGGGATATTATTGGCGATGAGATCCTCCTACTCCTATTTTGCTTCCTCAATATTATGATTACGCCACAACACCTTCACCTAAGGAATCTTTCAATTCCTAAGTTCTTAGAACTTTCTATCTATGATACAAATTGGTTGCTCTTCATATGTCAGATCCCCTTTTAGTTCCATATGCTCATGGGATATGATATGAGATGAATTCGGGTAGTACTTTTGTTGCTGCGGCACATGAAAGACATCATGTATTCTGGCTAAACTCTCGAATAACACCAGGCGATAAGCTGCTGGTCTAATTCTTTCACATATTTCATTTGGCCAAACATATCTTGGACTCAATTTTCCACCTTTGCCTATTCTTCTAACCTTTTTTTGCAATGATACCTTAAGAAACACTTGATCACCAACCTCAAATTCCAGATCCTTCCTTCATCTATTAGCATAAGGTTTCCATCAGTCCTGAGTAGCTTTCATTCACTATTTTATAATAAGTTCCTTTTCTACAGTCTCTTGGATCAATTTAGGCCTTATAATTCTTGGAGACTCTTCAGTGGTACCTTTACATTCCGCTAAATCCCAATATAGCAGGGACTAACACTTCCGACCATACAGTACTTCATATGGTGCCATTTGAATAATGGATTGATAACTATTATTGTTGGCAAATTCAATTAGAGATAGATGTCGAGTTCAACTTCCACCAAAGTCCAAAACATAAGCCCGCAACATATCTTCCAAAATTCAAATAACTCTTTTCAATTGTTCATCGGTTTGAGGATGAGCAATTGAGCTAAATTGCAATCTTGTTCCCATATGTCTCTGTAAACCCTTCCAAAGTCTTGATGTTAATTTTGGGTCAAAATTGACACAACATTAACTAGGATTCTGTGCAACCTGACAATCTCCTTAATGTATAATTCTACTAATTTCTTGATCTTATAGTCAGTTTCGACTGGTAAAAAATATAAGGACTTTGTTAATCGATTTACTACTACCCAAATATTGTCATAACCTTCTCTAACCTTTGGTAGACTGATCACAAAGTCCATAGTCACGTGTTCCCATTTCCAGTCTGGGATAAGAAATAGTTGTAACAAACCTGACAGTTGCTGGTGTTCTGCTTTCACCAACTAGCAGGTTAAGCATTTTTGCACAAAATCTACTATATCTTTCTTTATCCTATTCCACTAGAACTGCTTCTTCAAGTCTTGATACATCTTCGATCCTCAGGATGTATAGTGTACCTTGCTCAATGTGCTTCTTCCAATAGCCTTCCTTTCAACTTTTTTGATACGCAAATTCTTTTTCAATAGAGTAGGGTACCTTGGCTATCTGTGCCGCACTTAGAACCTCCAGAACTTCTAATCATTTCTTTTTGTTTCAATATTCATTTCTCTTTGGCTTGAGCTTGCCAAATTTCTTTATATAGTTCGGGTTGTACCCTTACTCCTACAATCCAAACATGTTGTTTCAATCTTATCATATTACTTGCTTTCAATTTCTATGATGTTTATGCCTTACAGATGAGCCATTCCTATCTTTTGGCTTAGAACATCGCTAATATATTCACTTTTTCCATGATGATAATTAATGAAAAAGTTATAATCTTCTAGGTATTCTATTCATCTCCGTTGTCTCATGTTCAAATCCTTTTACAAATGTAGATACTTGAGGCTTTTGTGATCTATGTACACTTTAAATATAGCCCTATAAAGGTAGTGCCTCCATTTTAACAGTGCAAAAATAACCGCCACCAACTCCATATCATGTGTAGGGTAGTTTTCCTCATGAGGTTTTAGTTTTCTAGATGCATAGGCAATAACATGCCCTTTCTGCATCAAAACACGTCCTAGTCCCTTATATGAGGCATCTGTACACACCATCAAATCTCTTATCTCATCTACGAGGGCTAAAACTGGAGCCGTAGTTAAACAGTTCTTCAATTCTTGGAAGCTCTTTTCACATTCCTCGTTCTAAACAAATAGCTTATCCTTCTAGGTTAACTTGGTTAGTAGGCCGACTATCTTGGAAACATTTTGAACAAATCTTCAGTAGTAATTGGCTAATCCCAAAAAATTTCAAATCTCTGTAACATTCCTAGGTCTCTTCCAATTAACAATCACTTTTACCTTGGAGGGGTCAACTTCTATCCCATTTTGAGTGATTACATTGCCTAAAAAAGTTACTTTCTCTATCCAGAACTCGCACTTACTGAACTTGGCATACATCTAATGTTTTCTTAGAGTTTTTAGAACTGTTTGTAAGTACTTTTTGTGCTTCCCCTGGACTTAGAGAAAACCAAGATATCATCAATGAAGATGACCACAAATTGATCTAAATAAAGTTTGAATATCCAATGCATCAAATCCATGAATGCCTTCAAGGCGTTAGTTAAGCCGAACGGCATCACCATGAATTCATAGTGGTCATATTGAGAATTGAAAGTAGTCTTTGGGATATCTTCTTTTTTAATTTTTAGTTGGTAATACCCCTGTCTCAAATCCAACTTCAAGAAGATTCTCGATCCCTGCATGAGGTTAAATATCTCTTCCACATAGAGTAGTAGATACTTATTCTTGATGGTAACCTTATTCAATTCTTGATAATCGATGCACATTCTCAAGGACCCATTTTTTTTCTTGACAAATAGTACCAGAGCTCCCCAAGGAGACATACTAGTTCTAATAAACTTTTTCTCTAACAACTCTTGTAGCTAACTCTTCAATTCCTTAAGTTTGGCAGGCACCATCCGATACGAAGTCTTGGAAAATGGTGCAGCCCTTGAGAGAGTGTGAATAACAAACTGTATCTCCCTATCAGGGGATAGCGAGTTTAACTCTTCAAGAAATACCTCAGGGTATTCCATTACCACTTCTACTTCTTCAATCTTAACTATGTCTCGAGGTTTGTTGATGAGATATATTAGGAATTCTTGCCTATCCTCATTCAGAATCTGTCTAGTTTCTATAGCTGGTATGATTGGTATCGAAGAAGTTTTATCTATGAAAGGATGTGAAGATATCAACATCTCTCCCCCGAGTGTAATGCACTTAGTGAAATAATTCACTTGTGCTTGATGGTTGTACAACCAATCCATTCCAAAAATTACATTATACCCTTGGATGGGCATTTGTATTAAATTAGCTAGACATACTTGCTCTTCAATCATAATTGGGCAATCTCAATACATGATATCAATGACTAACCCTACTCCAAAAGGTGTTCTCACTTCTACTTGATATGCCATGGTTTCAAGTTTCATATTCAATTTTTTGAATAATTCAACAAATATAAAAAAATGGGAAGCACTGGGATCATATAATACTTTACCAAGAGTTTTGGAGATAGTAATCATACCTTCTACCACCTCATTAAGGTTCGGTGCATCTTCTTCGGTTAGGGTACTGATACGGGCTTAGATCTTCTACTTTTCTTTTCCTATCAAAATTGGGCCTTTCTTCCCTAGGCAACCCGTCAGAAGATATTGGCTACTACCGCATCATAGATATTTACCCTGTTTTCGCCAACAGTTCACTTCCTCATGACCACGTGACCCACAAATCTACATAGTGCCTATGTATTATCTTAAGCTCAATTCACCATCCCATCTGCCCGAGGAATTCCATGGGCCATACCCTCAGCTTGTGGCCTCCACTATTTCTTACTGCTACCACTCGATCTATCAGGAGATGGTATCCCTTTTTACCTTTATCTTCAATTTTCTTAATTTCACGTAGCTCTTATTCAAATTGTAGTGCCTTACTAACTGCTATGTTAAAATTTGGCAAATCAAAGATGGCCAAACCACATCTCAACTCTGGTCGTAATCCTTAAGTAAACCGTTGAATTTGCCGACCTTCATCATTCTAGAAACAAGGCGCATATTGTATAAGTCTGCTAAAGGTTGTCTTATACTGAAAAATAGTCTGGTTTCCTTGAATCAAGTTCATGAACTCACGTTCCTTAAACTACTTGACCACTAGAGGTATATACTTATCTATGGATTCTTGGGTGAAATTATCCTATGTCCTCTGGGTTTCTAATGCTGCCCAACGATGATCTATCATTTTCCACCAACTTCTAGCAAATCTTGCTAGGAGGAATGTGACAAACCGCACCTTCTGTTAGTTGGGGTAGCATAAAGTATCGAATATGACCTTAAGGTCTTCAACCTATTCTTTGATCTTTCGATCGTCTAGTTCTCCATAGAACTTAGGAGGCTAAAAATGAAAAAATATTTCTAGAGCTCAATTTTTAGCCACGAGTTGAGCTGGTGGCCTAACTGCTGGCTCTTTCTGATATGCAGGACCCATTAGTTGTCCAACTAAAGAAGTTTGTGATACCTCATCTCTCTGCTTAGCCTGAGAATAAGTCGGAACCCTTTATATATGAGCATGATAGTCTTAAAATTATTGCCTAAGAGGTCTTCCTTGTCGACCAAATTAGGGTGGTGCAGGTCTAAAGACATTGCCACGAGATGCTATCACAGTCTCAAGATTTCAGGAATATATATCTCAACCTGTAATTGAAAGTTGAAATCAACATCCCAATTCTCAACAACCCTTCAACAATTTAAGTTCTGATAAAGAAAACAATATAAGTTAAGTAAACTTTTGAAACTCATAGCAAGAAAGAAAGATTAAAAACAAGTTCCCCCAAAAGTCATATACTATCATAATATAAGTTAACAATAGCAAGATTACATAAGCGTATATACAAATTCAAAAGCAGTAAAATTGGCTATGCTAATGATACACTCAACTATAAACAAAATGATAGGGCATAAGAAGAGAAAAGAGAAAAAAACGATGATATCTATCACAGTCATAAAGTTATTAGCAGAGGTTACAAGGTTTGATAGTTAGAGGCCATCAACTACTGTCCTACTAACATACTATGATACTACGACACCAAGACCTAATCTAATCTTTCTCATCAGTGATATCAGATGTCTCACTCACCTTATCGAACATCCAATAATCTCCTTCATCATCCATCTCAAGTAGTGCCAAATATCTTCATTAAAGGCTTCTTTAGGTTCTTCCTCAAACTCCTCATTCGATTCTTCCTCTAGTTTGGCCTCTGGTTTTACCTTGAGTAATGGTGCTTGCTCCTACTACTGCTAACCCTATCCTTGATCAGGAGAAGGCCCGATAAATGCCTGATAGTCCCGCCTCAACACCGCTGGCCTGCTCGATAGCCCTGCAATAGTTGTCCATTGCTCTACCCATCTCATCTACTGCTGAGTGGGGAACTTGTACCGATTTTCTATAATCAATTTGCAGAGATTGAAATGTTGTCTCCATGTTAGCCCACAAAGATTGAAGCTCTTAAATCTGCACCTCAACTATACTAACTCGAAGGCGCTCGTGCTTAAGGTCACCCATAACCCATTAATGCAGGTAGTCTTGAGCACCCAACATTCCTTTCAAAGTGAGCACCTCTTCCCGGGCCTAATGAAGATGTTCATGTTGCCCGTAGCATTTTTATTCCAAGGTTCTATAGATCTTTCTAATGTTCTTCCTTTCTTTTTTAAACTCATTGATCTTATCTTCAAAAGCCTCATTATTCTGGTCATTTGCAGGTGCCTTTCGCTCATCAGAGTTACTGACCATCATGCAACAAATCTAAGAATTTTCTCTCAACAAAATCAAGCAATATAATCTAAACTCAAGCCTTAGGATCCTATTATTCTCTATCAATCCTGCAATAACTTAACAGTCATGTCATCACCTTAAGTGCACATTTGAAATAACCTAAATAGAGGTCACTATGAATTCTATTACATGCTCACACCTAGGTTATCTAAACCTAGGCTCTAACACCACCTTGGGATAGCACCTAAGCTGAAACACTAATCTGATTCAAACTTAATTTTCAGAGTTACAATTCAATGGAAGGCCCATAAATTTCAAACATCTCAAAGTTAAACACCGATTTATCTCACATAAAACTAAATAAAATCACAAAATAGATGTATCACATGAGATTCAGGGAACTTAGTTAAGTGATAAGCTTTGACAGATCATGCCATCAATGCCATCTTACACTACAACCTTCAAAATAAAGTTTATATATCATAACATCTCTAAGGTGAACAACATATTCACAAGTTCCATATTTAACTACGACATTAGTTCTATTATAAAACATCCACGCACGTCATTCCAAACCTGGTATCCATCAGAGCCCATCCTTGTCTGAGAGATTATGAAATACATGGGGGGTAAGTCTAAACACTTAGTGAGGGATAAGTAAAAGTAATAACCGAGTTTATCGAGGAGGAACTTAACTCGATAAAACATAATTTAAACAGACTGAATATAACAAATCTAGAAAAGTAAATAGGAAACTCTCCTGCCTTATTGCTCCAAGAACAAATTACTGGCAAATAGAAATCAATTCAGTAATTTAAACCCACAGCATATGCATTTTAAGAAAAGGCTATAAGACATGCATTGCAAATTCACCTTACACCAGACAGATAAATATTTCACTTAAGCGTAACAGCTTAATATATGACAAATGCCTATACGAAACTATATAGCGCACCACTGATACCTAGGGGAAAATCCTTAGCATATCACTTGTACCCAAGGGAAAATCTCTAGTGTACAGTTAATACCCAAAGGGGAATCCCTATCGTACCATTGACACCCAAGGAAAAATTCCTAGTGTGCCTCGTATAACCAAACAAATCGCCAAATATGGCCCTTAGCCCACATAGTCACTGTACAGATAACAGAAGTAACCGCTTATACAGATGCCTATGGGGAAATCCCTAGCACACTGTTAGTTTTATATCAACAGTACAGAACAGAAATGCCGCCAAGGCAACAGAAAGTAGTAAACGAAACATATATAAGCCAGCATGGCCGATAATCACAGAATTGATAGTAGATATACTAACAAGGCAATAGGTATAGTACAGACAGTACAATTACGAGATCGATAGATATTAGAATAATAGACAACAGACAAAAGTTCTAGATGCCAGAATAGACAGAAAATAGAATCAGTATCACAGATAACCCTCACAGGAATATTCAAATTAGATAACAGATAACAGATAACAGATAGATTTCAACCACAATTCAGAGTAGGTTTAGAAACAGTAAAAACCACACAGGGGCTTATTGCAACCACAGATAAGAAAAGCAAGTGCCAAATTGACAGACTCTCATAGGGGTGTAACAATTCAAGAGTAAGCTTAAACAAAGCAATAACCCAAAGCGGGAGGCCCCCAAAAATTTAAGTTATGCAATTGTGCCCAAAGCTTTTAGGAAAATTGTGATTAACCCCAATTGACTTAGGGTATTTTATTCAAACCCCAAACTATTCAAAAATTTACACAATTAAGTCCATAAAATTTATAATTTAACCCAAAAAACTTTTTAAAATAATTAATTTTAGGAAATTTATAAAATTTTCAAATAATGACAAAATCGTATATTGTAAATAAAATCAATAAAATTCTAGGGGTGTTACAACTTTAAATTTTTATTGTTTTAATTTTTTATTTAATTTATATTTAGTTATTAAATAAATTTATTAAATTATTTTAAATATATTTGTTTTAACATTATAGAGGACATAAATTAAAATTATTAAAATTATATTGTTAGGAAGATAGATTTAATTTTTATTTTTATTTTTTAAAATTTTAATTAACAAATAAATTTAATTAATTATGTTACATATTTTAGATATGTTTATTATTTAATATTATAGAATATATAAAATCTAAACAATTCAAGATCTTTGTTTGTTTTGTTAAAACAAATGGTATATCTTAAATAAAAAAATTTAAACAATGTAAATTAGGTATTTAAAATAGAACAAAATAACTATCAAATTGTTTGAATGGAACGGTATATTTTTTAAACTAAAGATATTGTATGGTTGAGATTTAGTTGTTTGTAAATCAACGACAAAGTGTTTATATGATATTAAGTAAAAATAAATAATTAGAATTATAAAAAAACCATGATAAATCATAATCCTGGACATAGGATCCTTAGAAACCTCTAATTTTCGGGAAGGCCTTGCCAATTGGCTTCCTTATAATTTTCAATTTCTTTGAACAGTGATCAAATATTAGGCATGCGTCCCATGCTCCATTCGTTTCATTTATTGTCACCAAACTCACGCTTTCTCATACTAAAAACAATTATTAAAAAAATAAAAATAAATAAAAAAGGGGAAAAAAGAAAAAATCAAAAATCAAAAATCAAAATGCTCAATAATGCGCACCAACCTCACTTTAACGCTCACTTTCCCCATTAGAATTCATGATGGTCTCAGATCTCCACTCTCCTTCCCCTATAAATAGCCAAGCAATTCTAACGTTAAACCCCAACAACACGCCACCAGCAATGGCCTCTCTTCATCTTCCTTGCCCCACCACCGCCACTCCCTCCTCCCAATCCCGCTCCTCTTCTCGCCCTCTCTTCGCCAAGCCTTCACATTTCATCACCCATGCAAAGCGCAGCCACCGCCTTCAGGTTTCCTGCGGCGCCGCCGCCCAAAACCCAAACGACTCCTCCGCCCGAAATGTCGAAACTCCCCAGGGAAAAGTCGACAGGAGGAACATGCTTCTTGGCCTGGGCGGCCTCTACGGCGCGGCCAATCTGATCCCCACTCCGGCGGCGTTAGCCAATCCTGTACAACCGCCGGAACTGGACAAGTGCGGTACTGCCACCAACTTGAACACAGGGCAGAAACTAGATATCAATTGTTGTCCCCCGGTTACTAGCAATATTATTGATTATCGGCTTCCCCCTGTTTACCAGATGAAAATCAGGCCATCTGCTCATAGGGTCTCTCCTGAATACATATTCAAGTATAACACGGCCATCGATCGTATGAAACGCCTTCCTGCTGATGACCCACGTAATTTCATGCAGCAAGCCAATATACATTGCGCTTACTGCAATGGTGCTTATGACCAACCTGGACAGGGCTCTCTGGATCTTCAAGTTCACAATTCATGGCTTTTCTTCCCTTTCCACAGGTGGTACTTGTATTTCTATGAGAGGATCTTGGGAAAGCTAATTGGTGACCCCACTTTCGCGTTGCCATTCTGGAATTGGGACAACCCGAAAGGCATGACGATCCCGCCCATGTTTCTTGAATCCAAAGCTGCTTTATACGACTCAAAGCGAAACCAGGACAACCTGCGAGCTGTGGTTGATTTGGGAATGACGGGCAATAAAGACCCTCTTCAGGTGGTGGCCAATAATCTCACCATAATGTACAGCGAGATGATTCGTGGTAATGCGGATGTTTATGACTTCATGGGACAGCCTTATCGTGAAGGAACCGCGGTGAACCCAGGGCCGGGATCCTCCGAGCGTGGCTCTCATACGGCGATTCACGTCTGGGTTGGTGATCCGAGAGAGCCCAGTAGCGAGGACTTGGGTAACTTCTATTCGGCCGGTCGGGACCCTCTGTTCTACTGCCACCACGCCAATGTCGACCGCATGTGGACATTGTGGCAATACTTCTTGCCCAGCAACAAAGTTCCCGACAAGAGAATCACAGACCCTGATTTCCTCAACGCCGCATTCTTGTTCTATGATGAGAATGCTCAGCTCGTGCGCGTGACGGTGAAGGATTGTCTGGATAACCTGAGAATGGGATATGACTTCGAGAGAGTCGATCTGCCATGGCTGGACTACAGGCCACCTCCTCAGACTGCCAGGGCCAGGATCACAAGAACTGGCTCCACAGCTCCAAAAGCAGACACTCTTTTCCCTCTCAACCTAGACAAAGTTGTGAGGTTCCAGGTTCCCAAAACGAAGAAGGGAAAAGCCGACGAGTTGCTGGTGCTGGAAAATATAACAGTTGACACCACCAAGTTCCTGAAGTTCGATGTTTTCGTGAATGACGAAGACGACAACCCGTTGGAGCTGGACAAGGCTGCCTACGCCGGAACATACGCACAGGTGCCGCACAAAACTTCGAACAGAACAGCCACAACTTCCATCAGGCTGAAGCTGACAGATTTGTATGACGACATGGATATTGCGGACGATGACAGCATCGTAGTTACATTGGTGCCGAGGCATCAGGGCCCTGGAGTTACCATTGGTGGTATCAAGATCATTGAGGCCCCAGCTAAAAAATCCAGTTAATTCAGCCATATTTGTCGATTTCTCCAGCTCAGTTTCTGGCCTGCGTGCACCCACGCTGTTGCAGAAAAAAACTCTTTCCCGTTTGTCGAAATCGGGTCTCTTGCTGTATTTTCAGTTCTGTCGTTGTTGATCTTGCCATTGCATTGCTTTTGCAATGCTTTGTGCCTTGTTGTTGTACTTACGAAGATTTGGAATAAACTTTGTTTGATTAAGTTAATTGGACAATGTTATTTTATGGTTAAAAGTGAAGTAGTGGAAGATACGTCTTCTCCATTAATGATGAACTGATTGGAAGGTGTCATTTTTGTTTACATTAATAACATGATATTTTCTGCAATTGTGGCAAAGAGTTTGTCCATTGATCAACGTGAATATTTTGTTGCTAAAAATACATGTACGCAAATGGCAAAAATTATGTTATGTACAGAAGCGAAAAACATGGCATGATTCTAATGCTATGTTTGGTTACATTCTCCCATAACAAAATTGTTTTAAGAGAATGGAACTAAATATGTTCATTTTCTCCGAAAATAGGTTACTTAAATGGTCAAATTGTCTTTACAATTTAATTGACAATCATTACCAATTATATATACATACATTTACATATTACAATATTTTATTATTATATCATAATAAAATATTATTAAAATTCATTTACACCCCCAAAACTTAACAAAAAGCATTAATTTGACTACTACAATAAAATTTGTCTCCTCCCAAAACATAAACAAATATACCAAGATTTTTCAAAATAATTTTCTTACTATTCCCAAATCATAAACAAATACACATCACATTCTCCAACATAAATTTCACATCCCTCAATTCTAATCTCAAAATACATAATTTATAAATAAACATTACCTAAATATTTCCCGTAAAAGCCGACATTATTTTTTAATTAATGGAATGCGTAATATTCTTTGCTTGCATACTTGTCGTGATAACAATAAAAAAAGTATTTTCTCCGTACAAACAATCAAACTTACACGAATATTTCCTTTAAAAAGATTCAAGTACTTTCACAAATTTAAAAGGATTTATCAGATATACTGTACAAGTAGCTTTTCTCCTGAACATCCTAGCTAAGTGCAACAGGCGTAATTTTCCTTTAAAACATTTATTGGCATTTGTTAATTAAAACAGATTTAAAGGATTGCTTTTTGGCATTATTAACAGTTGTAAAACAAAAATTATAGGCTAGGTAAAAAAAGAAAAAGAAAAAGAAAAATTATAGGCTAGGTCCTTTTATAAATGTAATCCTGAAAAGCATTTTCAAGTGCCTCAGAAAAAAAGGAAAAAAAAAAAAAAAAGCAGCTCTGAATTGCCATCGCCAGATTTCCGTAATTGCGTTAAGATTGTCGACAGGATTTTAATTAATGTTTTTCCATTCCAAAAATAGACATGGGCAAATAGGTAGAAAGGCAATTTTACTCCAATACTTGAATTTAAGGGTAACATACTTTAAAATCTTGAATTTTTTATGAGGATTCGAGTCCTATCCGACTTGGAATTCGGATCTGATCTAAAATTAAATTTGCTGTTCTTGTCACCCCGTAATTTCGGTGGAAGCTTAGTCTGGCAGCCATATATCAATACTAAAAAAATAGTGATAACACCCTAACTGACAATGTAAAAGATGTCATTATTATATTTTTTAAGTGATAAAAAAAATTTATTTTATCATATTAATGATTTTTGCAACTTTGACAATGGAAAAAAAAAGGTGCCTAAATTATTATTCTCAATAATCAGTCGCACATCAATTATGGCAATATGGCAACTTATGGTAATTTTCATTTTCACCAAATTATCTTTGCACATGTGTCACTTGTCAATACTAACAGTTTAAAAAATTAGCTTTTGTTATTATTAAACTATGTTTTGATAAAATCAAAAATTACATCACTTAAAAATTATCATTAATTATAAAATAAATATTATTATCACTTAATATATATATATATATGTGTGTGTGTGTGTGTATTGACAAACTTTATATTGCTACTAATTTTTGTACTAATATTATATTTTCTTTTGATGATCATCTATTATAAATACCATCAATCATAACTTGATGCAGATATGAATTTTTATTGCTTTGAACTTTATGTAGAATGATTTGACTTCTTTTTCAATTGTTAGTAAGTTTAATATCAAAAATATTTTGTTAAAACTCCAACTAACCGTAATCGTCAATTGCTTTGGTTAGAATAGGATCTCTCTTATTAAGTATGTTTGATGATAGAAGTTGAGATTGATCCTCTGCTATGCCAGAGTTTACCCGGTCCATAGGTTGAATTATTAGGCTCCTTGGCTTGAACTTGAAAGTATAGCATATTTGTTTTGATCATTTAGAGGGTTTCTAACGACAAATCCTCTCATGCTTAAATTAAATAGTGTACAGTGTATAAAGGTGAGTGAAGAATAAACAGAGAAAAGTTAAGTAAAGAGAACGTTACATAATGGCATACCTTAGAATTGTCTTGGTATTGGCTATTTATATAATTATTAGATATCAACTCAACAGGATGAGGTGGCTCAATCTTGGGCATTTATATTGAAGCTCATTTGTGGTGGAAAATGATTTGAGTCAATGGTAAAACCCGGAAACAAAAGATGCGAATTCAACCAAACAAGGGTATTCTTGGATTTTGGACCACCCCCATTGGCCATTAGTCATTACATATGAACGCGAAGATCTCTTCCGTTGATTAAGAACGACATGTTGATTTGGCGCAACTACTTGCTATTCCACATATTCCTGTTCCCCTCTGTCCACCCCTTTTTAGTGTTTGTTCGGATAATTAAATTGAGTTCTTTTTTTATTTTAAAAAAGAAAAAATGTGACTTTTAAATATAAACCCAGAATGAATTTTTATTGTAGTTTACTTCACAAATTTAAAGTAATGATATTTAAAACTTAAAAAGAAAAATTAAATAGGGTATACTCGAAAAAGTTACAAATTAATAATGAGAAATGATATTGGACCCAAATTTTGAAACAAGTGAATCACTCAATTTTTATGAATTTTTAAATTTGAATCAAATATATCAGATTTATGTGAAGCAGGTAATCAGTCATACATTCCAATTCCATTTTCTTCTTTGAAGTGAAAGTATTAAATTTACGTGTGCTTTATTTTTTTCAGCATGTGCTTGTATTATCTTTCTATTTTGTTCAATACATATAACAACGTGTTCTTATCTCTCAATTATTCCATTTGATTATGTAGCGACGCCGTCCCGCGGATGAATGTATCTTCCCGCTGTGTCTTTATCATGATTTACTCCAACAATTTATAAAGGCATTTTTGCTTTTTACATCTTTATGGGATGCTATTCTGCAATCTTTGGCCATTAGCATTTGCACACGTATGTCCATCCTTCTTTTCGTTGTGAAAAATAGTAAAGGTTTGGATGAACTTTTCTAACTAGCTACATTTGGAGGATTGAAAAGCAGTAGATATAAAGGGCTGAAAGGAAAAAGTAAAAAAGTAATATTTTTTCTTTAATTTTAGGTAGGTCCATCCAAGTTTATTCAATTAAACAATGAAAAATTATCTTCATTGACTTTGTATGAGTTGATGAGATTGATCAATTAATTATAGATCTAAGTGCGACTATAATTCCCATATGATTGATTGAGTTCAATGAAATTAAATTTAAATAAAATTTTAAATTTTTATAAAAAAAATGCGATATTAATTGTTGAAGAGTTTTAAAACGATAAAATAATTTTAACTTTTGTAGATCTTGAAATGATAAAATATTGTTCTTAATCTATTTTACTTTGACCTAATTAGATTGTGTTTTGTACTATGTACGTATCAAGAAGCATGAGATGATTTGATAACAAGTAAATTGCCTCTTGCGATTTCTTTCTTTCTTTCTTTCTTTTTTTAATAAAATAAGCATTACTTTTTTGTTTGATATGATGAAAATCTAAATGATTATTAAACAATATTAAGTAAGGTTGCTTTGACTAATTAGTTATGTGGCAATATGATCAATTTGATGGTTCGTTTAAATACCCAAACTTTAAGATACATTAAATAACATGAATATTTATTTTGTAATTTATTTAGTAAAATTGATGGATAAGATTATTATATTTTCAACAAAATATGAAAAAGAGTGCGAAAATATAAGAATTATATATATTACCAGTCTTGGACTGCATTTCTTCACTTAACATTTTAACAATTTCATAGCTAATTATTCCAGTATCATAAGTTTGTATCAACTTAATCAACTCAAATATAGTAATATATTCAAATATATCATACAAGGTGAAGATGGTTTATTACTTTTACTAGTTCTAAATTGTAATGCCAATTGGATATTAATTTTTCTCATACAAGGCATTTAGAAATATCAAATATATTGAGGATTACAGAGAAAAGCTTTCACACTAATTGTCCCCTTCGTTATTCCCTTTATATGAAGAAGCAGAAGAAGAAGAAAAAGTGAATGAAATAATGAAGTAGCTTCAACTTTTGTAGCATGGATGTATGGTCGTCCTGGTGCGCTGTCCAGCCATTCCTAAAGCCGCAAAAGCATAAGAAAATTAAAAGCAGTGGAGCCACGTTAGCTTAAAATGGTCAGAAACAATTGAATTATTTCCACAGCAATTTACTCGACCACAAGAGAAAATTACGAATAGTTTTCCGGGACAGGCATGTGGCGGGTCAGAATCTGAAAAGAAAAATGTTCGAGAGGCCACATCTTCTCGTTATTTATTGCTGCAATCCACCACGCCCACTTCCTCTTGTCACGACTTGCTCAGCGGGGGAATTTAGCTTGCAATATTATATTAATCTCATTCCCTCTCCAAAATAATGTACCTAATTTGATTGGACGCAAAATTCTGAACGTACATTGAGTTTGGTTTCATTTTCAAAACTCATTTTCATATTTTTTATTATTTTCAAAATAAAACACAATATTTTTTACACATTTTCGCTCAATATTATTTTTATTTTTATTTTTAAAATATATTTTTCAATAATTATTTATTTTTTCAATTTATTTCATTATTTGAATCTCCCTCCGGCTACAATCTACTAAAACCAATATATATAATCATTATTTTTTCAATAATCTATTCAAATACAAATTTATTTTCAACTCATTTCCATTAATTACTTTCTAATATTTTAAAAGGATGGAGATGAAAATAAGATCAAACAGGCCCAACTTTTAAACATATTTAAGAAATTTGTGCAGAAAAATAATTGTTGAGAATTGATAATTGCTCGACATTGGTACTATATTGAAAGGACATATTTGCCCTTGAAAATTTGAGAAATAAACTCGATGCGCGTTTAACCCAAGTATAGAGCCAAACCTGGTCAACATGTGCCAAGATTGGTCAAGATGCAAGGCGAAGATCAAATGATTTGAGCAGGCATGAATGTGTTAGGTGTCTCGTGTTGAACCACTTCGATTACCTATTAATTGATCAAATTGTTATATTCTTATATCAATTAAGTATATGTGTAGTGGTATTTTTATATGGTTTTAGATAATTTTTACTATTTGAGTTAGTTTTTGCTGTTAGTTATGTCCAATATTTTTCATTTCTAATATTGGATTACCCATTTCATATTATTCAATACTCTAAATATATATATATATATATATATATTCTTGGATATACACAAGATGCGTTAAATTCCCACATTGGTTAATTATATGTGTAATTGTACCTTTATATGACCTTGAACAATCTTGGCCACTTGAACTAGCTTTTAGGGGTGAGTTTAGCTTAAAATTCATTCTTTGATACAGATGATTTTATAATATTAGTAATCCATCCATGACCCAAACTAAATATGCTTTATTTAATGTCAATTATTCCCTAAATTTATTTTAAAAATTTATCATAATATTAATTTGAATGTTGAAGGATTTTTATTAGAATAAGTAAAATGATCTTAAAGTTGTTCACACTTTTCAGACTTTCAGTAAGCTAAGTAGGCCGGTTCTATCTGTTAAGGATTATTCTATCTTGAGAGTATCATATCAATTTAGAAGATGGCAAAGATTTTCTTACCTACATTGTTACTAATACCATATTACCTCATCAATTAATTAGTTAAAAATTCACTTTAAGAATATAAATCTAATTTTAACATATTCTAGAAATAAATAAAAAATAATAATGAATGAGATATTCTACAACCTAACCTTTACTAGATATTGTCCAAACGTGTATCTCGACGCGGGCAACTTATCCTATTTAGAGAACCGTATAAATTAGTTGGCACAAGACTTTTATGCATGAATAACGAAGCAGGCATGGGCCACTTCATTTTCTTAGCCGGAAGTGTCAAGCATGCATGTGGCCGCCAGCTCCAATTTTCACTCCAAAAGAAGCGATAATTTCGTTTATTAGCAATAATATCGCAGTAAAACTTGAATTGCTTTTAATGGAAATAATACATGATAGTTAGAATTTAATGTGGATGTAATACCAATAAAATGCATATAAAAAAGATTAGGGTCTTTGGATCTATCTTAATGAAAAATTTATAAACTTAAGTCAATAAATTAGTCAAGAAAATAAGTCACACGAATATGTAGATAAATTATGAAGTAAATTATATCTATAAATTTATAAATAAATGCACTTATATATAGCATCATATAAATTAAGGCTATCAATGGATCGAATTTGGATCGAATCAGCTATATTCGAATTCGATTATCAAAATTCATATTTGAATCATATCCAATATCCTATAGGATTTTTGTTAATTAATACTATACCTGAATCCAATAAAAAAGTTTGATCTAATTTAATTTTTTTTTCTTTTTTTCCTTTTTGAATTGTATAAAAAATTATATTTATAAAGTAAATTTATGTCATATTTGAATTTTTAACAATATTTTATTATATAATAATCAAAAGTTAAACATTTGAATACTAAACCCCTATTTCACATTATATTAATGTATAGGTGAATTCTTATGCATTGTTTTATTTGATATTTTATCATTATAGATGTTAATATAGATATTAGATCAATATAATATATAAATATTATTTTAAAATCTTTATTAATATTATATTTAAGAGTATTAATTTAATAAAAAAGCTTTAAAGTTTGGATTCAAATCTTTAACAAATCGGATTGTTTAATTTCATATTTGATCCACTTATTTGAAATTACGTATATTTATAATCGGATTTCATTCATTGGATGCTTTAATCGGATAAAAATCTTAAAATTCAAATTGAATTCAGATCGAATTCAGATTAAATTTCAATTCATTGACAACCCTAATACAAATGATGTATCACGAGTATGTCTCAATTTAAGATGTTTGAATTATTTAAATGATTTATTAGAATGACAAAAAATCAGATCAAAACCATTTGAATTGATATAATTGAATGCAGATTCTGAAGTGTTTTGAGGTTTCGTAACCTATATCCATATGGTACATTTCTTGTAACTTGTATTATGAATGCCAATGATAAATAAAGTACGTCAAAGATAATAATCATGCATATATCCTCCTCTATAAGGGATGATTGATATAAAGAGTTTAAATTTCCTATTTTAATTTATATTTTATTTATTTATATATATGATAGGTATATTAAATATTTATTTATAAAAATAATTGATTGAAAATTAAATACACTTAATATATGTATTATATTAAAATAGAAGATAAAACATGAAATCCAGTAGAGGATTCAAAGTGTGATACAAAGAAAAAGATGATGATAAATTATGCATCCAATATCTACATATTTATTGCCCCCACCTTCCTCAATTTCCATTGGTCCATGCCTGTTGCATATCATAAGATCCTGATATTTTTGGAAATAATTGCTTGCCGTCCCACCACTCCCAATGAAAAATCTTGTTTTGGTATATTACGATTAATTTGTCGATAAGGCATTGGTCAGGTTGCATAAAAGAAATGGTTGAGCCATTTATGATGCACTTAATTACTTCAATTTCAACTTGCCAAAATAGAGAATTCGTCCCTATATATAATATTAGGTGTCATTTTCTCAATTGTATTTTAATAGTCGAAAAATTAAAATGGATTTAACAAATATATTTTATTGTTTGTTTACTTCAATTAATTATATTTTATAGATATATAATTACTTTTAATTTATTATTTGTTTGTTTTGATATAGGACTCTTGATAAATTATTGACTCTATATTAAGTTGGAATATGTATCAAGAGAGAAGAAGTTTGATATATTTTACTTTGAGTTGGATAAAATTCAAAAAAATCAAATTACCCTTAAATAGTATATAAAAAGATTATTAAAATAAATAATAAAAAATTATAATTGTAAAATCATATATTTTATTTTAATTTACTTTTCAATTAATCTTACCAACCAAACGTAAAATTATATTGCTCTATTTGATAGATTTAAAACATATCCATTTATTTATATGGGAATGAAAATACCAAAACTAATATTTTTCTTCTTCAACACTTTATATAATATACATATATATATAAATATATCTACTACTAGTATTACTATTAGTTAGTTCTATTCCTCCCCATCCTCCTCCTATTAACTTTACTACTATTACTATCATTATAATAAAAGATTCATGCGATATTATTAATCCAACAAACTTTACGCTAAAATATATCCACAATTAAAAATGTCCGTCCAAAAATGATTTATCTAAATGCATTTCCTACTATATATCAATTATTTCCTATAATTCATCCAATTTTATTTTTATATCACGCATTTCCTAAGAGAATCCGAAAATGCATTCTTCGAAAGATATATTTCTTCCAAACCATTGGAACTAACACTAAACATAGTGCCTCATAAATGGTCAAAATATGCTTTGTCATAATTATCAAGCTAAACTATGACTATTGGTATAATTTTATCTTTTTAAAAGGTAAAAAGATACTATAGAACACATAGTTTTTTTGTGCTAAATTAATGAGAATTTCTTAATTAGATACTATTAGATTTGGTTATATTGTGCCCTTTTAACAGTTCTTGGAATGTCCTAGGTGCCACTTTGAAGCAAACTTAGTTTTTGAAATAATAAACTTTTAAATAGATCTAGAGACTAAATTAATGGCCGTCTAATTAAGTTTTTTCTCAAGGTATACTTCTAGCATGTATCTCTTTTCAAGATGAAAAAGAGAATGTTTTACAATATCACGAATACCTTGTATAACATTGATTAATCCCCATGCCCATTTTCACATAAATAAAATATTGAAAAAACAGTTAGTATATAAATTTCAATTAAAGAACTCATGTGCATTTGTTGGATATTTTTTTTACGTAAGTTGATCATAGCCCAATTCTAAAATGCATTCGATGAGTTTAGATGCAATTCTCGTGTCCAACAGGCTCGCGGGCTTGGGGTGTGACAAATGGTACTAAAGTCATCACCAGGTGGAATAGTGAGAGTAATATACTATACATGGCAAGGTGTTACGTGTGTGGAAGCCACCTATAGAGTCCTAATGCTTGATGATTGATCTTGGATATGTGTCATGTTGCGACGAGAATGCCATGTTCTGAAGGAAGGGTGATTGTGATACGCTATTCCATATGGACTAAATATTTAAAAACATGATTAACATGTAAGTTTTGACTAAAGAACTTATGTTCATCTATTGGATATCTTTTTTGGATAAATTGATCATAACCCAATTTTAAGATGTAATCGATGGGTTTAGAGGCAAATCTCACATTCAACAGGCTCGCGGGCTTGGAGTGTGACAAATGCCTACCAATTCTTGGCATTATTTTAGATATCTTTTTTCAATATTGTTTTCATAGTTTAGATCTTTTATTTTATTAGATGTTTTATTTTTATTTTATATTATTAATTCTAAATATTTCTGTAAAAATATTTAATTATAATTTAATAAACTTAATATGTATTTATAAAATGAATTTCATAATAAAACATTGTGGGAAATAAACAACTCGAAATATTTTGTATGGTTCGTACAAAATGAAGCTGTTGGGAACATTTAAAATTGTTATAATAATGGTAGGCAATCATAACATCGAAGTGGGACTGAATTAAATTCAACTACTTTTCAGTAATTAATTAATTTAATACTGTCGCCGTCCCAGTTCTTAAATTCTATATTTGACTGATATGAAATTTTAGATACAAATTCAAAATAAATACAAATTCTATATATCTTTTTTTTTTTTCAATTTGTTTAGGACCTAGAGTCCGCTAACTTATTTTTTCCCTACTCTAACATTAACTTCTGGTTTTATGTTTTCACGTTAACATTTATTTATAAATAAATGGATGTCAAAAGACTTTCTACTTATCAAACAGATCCTATAAACAAATATATAAATACTGATTTATCAAGAATACACAAAAAGAACACTTTAAATTATTGATTAATCGTTTCAGAAGAGAGACTAGAAACGACATTTGTTATGTCAATGACATCAAAGGGGTATTAAATGAATGGATATCAAATATTTGGAGTTTTTTTTTGTATATTATATGGATGATCCGATCCGCAAGGACTATGATTGGGAATTGTTTGATCGTCTTTCTTTGAGGAAGAGGCGAAATAGAATCAACTTAAATTCGGGATCGCTATTCGAAATCTTAGTGAAACACTGGATTTCTTATCTCATGTCTACTTTTCGTGAAAAAATACCAATTGAAGTATAGTAGTTCTAGTTAAAAAGTGGAACATTTGTTCGGTCAATTTTCATTATTATGAATAATCATAAGCCGCCTCTTGAATCACCAAAGATCCCTATTTTCCATTATATCAATCAAATCCATTGGAAAGATTCGAAATCAATAAAAGAAAAAGTAAATGGACCTGACCCATTTAATTATGATTATATCCGCTATTCTGATATTAAAATTCGATAGAGATGAAATTTGAATTAGAACAGTTGACCCACCTCCTTACTTCAAGCTGATAGTCAACTGTTTAATATACCTATTTTCGTTTCTAATATTCTATTTGAAAGTGATCAATATTTTATTTTATTTGTATATAATTATGAACGTTATTGCCTTGGCCAACTGAGACAGTAACTGTTACGCTTGAAAGCTAAATTTTAGCACGTTAAGATTTAAAAGAAAAGAGAAAAAAAAAAACCATAAATGTTGAATTATTTATGCCCTATCTGACTACAAGTGGCTTCTTTTGGTCGGAATAGGAACCGCTCCATTTTTATTGCTAGCAATGGGTTGGCTTTAAATTGAAAGAAGCGACTGCTGCGACGCGGCGTTTACATTGAATCTTGACCGGAGCCAACTCTCTACACTGCAACGTACAGGGAATAGTGTCTTAATGGTTCCTGTGGTCCGTCTACACTACGGTCTTACTTTGCTTTTTCCAAATGTACTGAAGTCTAGATGAGAAGGTTGGGGGCATGTTGATAATAGGCGAGAAAAAGTTCCTTGATTATATATATACGTAGTAGCTTGTTTGATAGTAGAAGTTAGGGTGATAAGTCCAACTGCAATTATTTTCGAGCTCGCTCCAAATTCAGATTATTGATCACTATTTACTACATTAACCTTCAATTAATTTTAGGGTCAGATGTGCGTTTAATTAATTGCCGTCTCAGATCACATGCAAATATACGGCTATATACTTTATTTTACTTCAGTAAATTTGAGAATATGAGGACAATTATGAAAAGAGGAAAAAGTATGTTGATTAAAGTTACGCATCAAACGAATTCATCCAACATTTCTCAAATTTAACGAACATGAGATGCTACCCAATCTGCATTTAATTTTTTCGAACTAAAATTGTGTGAGATAATTAATACTTCAACAAATCAGTCGTGGCCCACATGTGTTGTCAATTACGTTAGTTATTTCCATCTAGCATAAAAAAGGGATTGAATGAAAAGTTGAAAAAAAAAATTGATATCATTTATGGTTATTTGTAGCCACCGACAAACTGAGATCAATCCACAACTCCTTCTTTGATATTACTGTTTAAAAATGTTCGAAGTTTTATGCGTGATTTATAGTTTGGTGGTCCATCTATCAATTCAAAACTCGTATTAAATTGAAATCAAATTCGTAATTCAAATTAGGGTTTTTATCAAATATGTTATTTTGTGTGATAAATTTTAACAAATAAAATAGTACTACATAAAATATTTTTAATACTACAAAAAATAAAAATTTAAATGCATATATCGAGTATATCAAATTACTAATTAAGAGGGTGTTTGACTAAATTTATTAAAAATATTTTATAAGATATTTTTGAAACTTATAAGAAACTAAATTTTATTTTGAAAGTAAGTTCTGAAAGTGTTAAGGTAAAATAAAATTTTGGACTTATAAGATATTAATAGTGATAATTTTGTAATTGACTTAGTTAAAGGAATTTATTAAAAATTTAAATAGATTAATTAGGTACTTTTTACTTTTTCTAGATGTTCTTGTATGACTTTAATATCTTATTTTTAAAGTATATAATTTTTTTAAAAAAAAATTAATCAAATATTTTATAAATTCAAAAACATCTTAAAAAATATTTTAAAAAATTTACGAAATCAGCCGATCACATTCAAACTATTAAATGTGGTGGCATTTATAAACCTTGTTGACTCTTCAGAAAGCAGGATTGATGTGATTAATATTTGCCAAGGATTAAAGGGAACTGATTGGTCCACCATGCACCAAACACGCTGCAAGCAACGACACAAAATTAAATTGGATTAGGTAGAATTATTTAATCAACTGTCCCGCAACATCCATGATATGACAATAATCATAATTTTCTGACTATTCTTGAAGTATATCTACTCTTCATAAAAAACCAAAGAACTAAATTCCACAGACATAAAAACACTTAAGGCAATCTCTAATATTTTTCTAATTACTTATTTTACTAAGAAAGAACAAATAAAAAACAACAAAACAAATTAAAGCAACACATGCGTACCACTCATAAATTAAAGCAAAAGGTCTTATGTCAAAAAGTGTTTTTATGGAAATTAGTAATTGTATCATAAAGCTCATAATTAAAGTACAGTTCGACATATTTAAGTTATAAGGCACTCCAGAATGAGCATGTTCGATTTGATTTTGGTTAAAAAAAAAAGTACATTTATATAATTAAAAAAATTGCAACAGAAATAACGAATTCAGTTAAGCGAAGAGGAGGATGGTGAAAAAGAAAGGAAAAAAGAAAAAAGAGAGAAGAGAATTGATGAGGTGTTGAGAAAAATTTGTTATATTTTATTATTTAAGCTGAAAATTATTGTCGGAATTGTAGTTTAAGGGGCAAAGTACAGCTTTACCCTTTAAAAATTTTGTATAAAAGAGAACTCCTCTTTTATTTGAATAAATGAATAAATATAGAATTCTATATGATGTTAATAATGACTTAATGATACTTACACAATTTATATTTAAACTAGAGGATGTTGTTAATATTCATAACCTAAGTTGGGGATCTCTGATTTCACAGCGTTTGTGAATTTTCAAAACCTTTTTTTTTTTTGACATTTTTCAATAGTTATCTTCTTTTCAACTTTATGTAACTCCTTTTTTTTTAATTTTTTTTAAAGAAAATGCATTTTAGTATATATTTTGTTTTTAAAGAGTTTATAAATTCAGAAACATCCTTCCTTAACTTATCCTCAGTCTATTACGTATAAACTTGATAATCGTGGTCTTTTTGGAGGGGGAAAAAAAAGAAAGAAAGAAAAATTACCTTCACATGTTTTTGCAGTCATGCGAAATTAAAGTTGAATTTTTTTCCCTTGATGTTAGTGTTGGTCTAAATTTTTTTCCTAAAAAAATCTGTCTAATTCTCAACTACCTTTTAAAAGTTTCAACTTTCAAAAAATCTATTTGCATGAAGAAGAGTTTATAATCAAACTGTCCATTCATTTCCAAGTAATGATATAATATTTAGTTAAAATTGGTTAGAAAATTAGCCACGTTTGACATTAACAACAATTAATCGCACAATAAAATTAATTTTTTTTGAATAGATTAATATACATGTTTGAACTAAAAGAATGGGGTTGAGATTATAATAATCATAATGTTGCATCCATATTTGATTCAATAGATTATTTACATTATTTTTCAAATTTCGTTATTGCCATCAAATTTTCGAGTTTTAAATTTTCAATAGATGGATAATTTTATCCTTTCTATTTTAATCCACATGGTGAAATTAAAATCTCTGCCTTAATTCAAAAATGTCAATCAATACTAATTGAATGAATAGCATGGACTCAAAATTAATGTCAACTCAGTCTATCATTTTAGTCTCGTATGTCTAACACGCTATTAACAAAAAATAAACGAGCTAATCTTGCATAACAAGCTATATTAGATGCGGAGACATTGGAAGTTGACATGGTGCAAAACCCCACCCCAATTTACGTCATATTGCGTGTCAAATGGTATATGATTTAACGACAGAAGCTTTTTATATAATATAGAAAGTAAGGAGTTCGAGTTCGAACAACTTGTGATGTGTCTGTGTATAAATAAATAAATAAATAATATCAAACGCTATCCAATATTGCTTTTAATGTACCATTGATAGATGGATGTATAAGGATAGGATATAGTTAATGAATTTATCTTTAGTTGTTGGATCAAGAAATCTCAAATGTAGAAGATTGTTGGGCCATTGTGTTGGCCAGTTCAGATACTTCTATCAATCTCAATTCTCAACCGTGGGTTTGGTATAAGATTTTGATCGAAAAAGAAAAAGAAAACTGTTAAGAAAAACAAATTCTAATTGTTTCTTTGATAGGAAAAATATTAATTAAAGAATTGAAAAAATATAATATAATTAGAAAAAACTTACTTTTCTTCCAAAGTAATGAGGAAAATAAAGGGGAAAAAAGGGGGCGCTTTTAGCCTTCTCTTCTCTTCTCTTCTTATTCAACATTTTCTTCTCCTTCATTTTCCCATTTCGTTCCTCATTAATTTTCTTAAATAATAAACAAATTTAGAATTTTTACATTCTTTTAATTTTAACTTTCTTTTTCCTAATTTTTTTTCCTTCAAAATTTTTAAATCAAACAAAGCGCAAATATTTCATCACCATGAAGGAAAAGTCTATAGTAATGAGAGAAAAAGAGGAAAAAGAAAACCCTACATAAAAGAACACATAAGAATTAACACAGACATGCACACGTAAGTGCACGTGCGCACACATGCAGACAGACGTAAGTGTATATACATGTATATGTATATGCATGTATATGTTGCTCACTCAAACTTATGAGTTAGATTTCAAAATTAATATTAGTTTGTTATAGAAGAATATACGATAATCTAAATGACTGTTTTACTACTAATGTTTTCTTCTGTTGATAAAAATATTGGAAGCGCTGAAAATTGTGGTTTAAAAGGAAAAGATTCAATGAGTATAGAAAATACTTTATATATTAAGGAAGTATTGACAAAGTAAATGATTAAACCTTGAATAAAATTTAAACAAAGGTATATTAGTGGCATAATTAAGTACTCAATAATTATGTCAAAGTTATTATTAATTATATATACATATTAAGTAATAATAATAATTTTTATTTTTCATAATGATAATTTAATTGTGTCAATAATCATGTTATGTTCCAATATTCATGATTTTTCGTTCATGTACAGCGACAACTCTAATGTAAATATCAAATCATTTTTGTGCATCTATCATGAATTACAATAGTAACAACTTATACACAACTCTTATCATTCTTAAGTTTATAAGAATTGAAATCATACAAAATCACCTTCAGATGTATATAATTGGTCGAGTGGTTTTTGGTCCAATAATATAAATCTTATACGTAAAGTGTAGAGGTTGTAATCATGCTGTGTTGGGTTAAGGTAAGAATATAACAAAATTTTGCTCAACTCGAACTCAATCCAAAAAGTACTTAACCCAATAAGTTTTAACTCGAGCTCAACCTAAAAGTTTTCCAGTCAACCTGAACCCAGCCCGTTCAACATATGATCATTTTTCACTAATAATTCATCTTAAAAACCAACACATTTTATGTTCAATTAGAATCTTAATAAAACAATCAATTTATACCAAAATTTTAAGAAAAGTCAACTTATACAATAAATTTAGAAAAAATCAACATTATACTCTAGCAACTCAACTTTTGTATTATAGAGCAATTTGATACTTGGACTTTATTTAATTTCCTCTATAACTTCAATAATATACAAATTTCACTGCTAAACCAAAAATTTTGCACGACTTAATTTTAACAACAATGAAGTTAAATTCTAGTGAAGAAATATAATTCGTCCATTCAATATTTAATAATCATTCTAACATCACTAAGTAGTCAAGACTTACGCAGTAAATTATAATCTTTAATTCTTACAAATCAATAAATCAATCTAGAATTAAATTGTTCAAAAATAACAAGTTATTATTTAAAAAAGAAAAAAACATAGCATATTCTAATTTTTAATTTTAGTCAAATCTCTTTATTGCTATCCTTTTTTTTCAATTAAAGTTTGTTGCTAAAAATAAGTATACAAAGTATAAATCATAGAATAAGTATATATGATATATACTTATCGTGTTTATCGGGTTATCCAAAATGCAACCCATAATTTTCGTGTTGCTTATTAGGTCAACCCAACCCAATAACCGCCAACCCAAACTCAATAATATTGTGTCAATTCGTGTTGTATTATCATATCATGTCAAAAATTGTCACCTCTAGTAAAGTGTAAGGTTAGTAGTGCGAATTTTAATGAGCTTCTGATATGATATATATAAATAAAAAGAATATGTATAATTAGGGATAATTTTAATATTATCACTTGACATCTTATCGTTAACATTATTTTTCCTTGTAATATATGGGGATAGTAGATAACTTGATATGCCCAATCACCAAAATCTAAGAAGGGCGCAGCCACTCCCTATGGGCCAACTGCTCTGGGTGGCTGGGGCCAATACATATAACAAATGGGTGGGCATTTGTACTTTCTAGAACCCAAATACGGGCTATCCCTTAGCAACCCAGGAAGGATAATGTTGTCCAACAACGGTCTATAATGCTTCCGAAAGCCCACATTTAAAATCAATGGGCTCATTAGCATACCACTGAATCTCTGAGGAAATTAGCGCTCACTCATTGCTCAAGCTTCACTGGAGTTTGTTAACAGATAGAATTTGAATCAAATGTGGGGGGTTTCTACTGTCAAATACCCTCGTACATAAGTGACGGTAAGATCCAATTAGAAGCCGCAATTTAAATTTTGGTATGAAATGTTGATAAGACATGTAGAGAGAATTTAACTATTTTAGCCTCGAGAATATGCGGATGAATATTGTAAAATCGTATTACACTCAACACAATGTTGCTAATGTGAAGAGTGAGTCCTTATTGAAAAAAAATCGCTAACAATAGTAGTGATATTGTGTAAATTTTAATATTAAAAAAAAAGAATTGCGATTACTTTGTAAATAGTAATATTCATATTTTAAAAAAATTGAATTGCTACTATTATTAGCGATTATTCTGTAAATTGTAATATTAAAACAAAAATTTTACAATTTATTATGTAAATTGTAATATTAAAAAAATCGCTACTATTATTAGTGAAAAAAATATTAGCGATTATTGTCTAAATTATAATATTAAAAAAAATGCTCCAATTTCATGTGTACATTGTAATATTATAAAAATAAAATCAATACAATTTATTGTGTAAATGGTAATATTCATAAAAAAAATTGCTAATAATAAATTGTAATATTAAAAAATAATTTGTGAAAATTGTAGTATTCATGAAATCACTACTATTATTAGTGATTATTGTATAAATAGTAATATTAAAAAAAATATGCTACAATTTAATATTCATAAAAAAATCACTAGTACTATTTTTTTAAAAAAATGTTCCTATTATCAACGATTATTGTAAGTTGTAATATAGAAAAAAATTGCTACTATTATTAGCGACTATTGTGTAAATTATAATATTAAAAAAATTGATACAATTTATTGTGTAAATTGTAATATTCATAAAAAAAAATCGCTAATAATAAATTGTAATATTAAAAAAATAAAATGTAATTATTAAAAAAAATAATCATTACCAATAGTGGCGATTGTTGTGTAAAATCGCTACTATGTAATATTAAAAAAAATGTTACAATTTATTGTGTAAATTGTAATATCCATAAAAAAGAAAGCAATCATTACTATTATTAGCAACTATTGTGTAAAAAAAAATCCATGAATTGTAACATCCAAAAAAAAATTTGTTAATAATAATTGTAATATTTTAAAAAACATTGCTAGTACTATCAGCAATTATTGTGTAAGTTGCAATTGAAAAAAAAAAAA
>JACGDI010005849.1:48179-67790 GCA_014898725.1 Jacaranda copaia
AAAAAAAAAAACTCGCTATTAGCAATAGTGATTATTTTTAATTTGTAATTAAAAAAAGTAGCGATTACTTTAATAAAAAAAATGACTACTATTATTTAATAAAAAAAGAATCGCTACTATTATTAGTGACTATTGTGTAAATTAGAGATGTGTAAATTGTAATATTAAAAAAAGAAAATTGCAACAATAAATTGTGTAAATTATAATATTCATAAAAAATGGCTAAATTATAATATTAAAAAAATAATTGTAAATAATAAATTGTGAAAATTTTAGTATTCATGAAATTGCTACTATTATTAGCGATTATTGTGTAAATTGTAATATTAAAAAAATATGCTACGATTTAATATTCATAAAAAAAATTGCTAATATTATTTAAAAAAATGCTACTATTACCAATGATTACTGTAAGTTGTAATATATAAAAAAAATTGCTACTATCATTAGCAATTATTGTGTAAATTTATTATATATAAAAAAAAGAATCACTACTATTATTAACAACTATTGTGTAAATTGTAATATTAAAAAAAATCAATACAAATAAATTGTAATATTCATAAAAAAATTGCTAATAATAAATTGTAATGTTAAAATTATTTAATAAAATGTATTATTAAAAGAATAATAATCGCTACTAATAGTAGCAATTACTGTGTAAAATCACTACTATTATTAGCGAGTAAATAGCAATATTAAAAAATAATGCTTGTGTAAATCGTAATATTCATTAAAAAAAAAAAGTAATTGCTACTATTATTAGCAACTATTGTGTAAAAAAAAATCATGTAACATAAAAAAAATCGCTAGTAATAATTGCAATATTTAAAAAAAATCACTAGTATTATTAGCCATTATTTTGTAAGTTGCAATATTAAAAACAATACTTCTTATTAGCAGTAGCGATTATTTGATTTGTTTTGAAATATTGTTTTTATGAATATTGCAATTAAAAAAGGAGAAAAATTTAATGATGGGCGGGTTGTTGGAATGTGTGTGTAAATTATTATTTGAATAAACTAGGACAAAATATATAATACAATATATATACATATACATACATGGTTTATATATATTATTAAGAATTAAGGTGTTGCTATCCCAAATAGTGATACATTTTCCTTTAGAAATTTAATTCTATTTTTGAATTTTCAAAAATTAATTGTAAAATTTAAAATTATAAAATTAAAAATATATTTTTTTAAACTTGGACTAAATTCCAAACTTTTCAAAAGTTACTTAAAAACATAAAATTAAAATATAAACAAAATTAAATATTATTAAAAAAGGTTAAAAAGAAAAAAGGAGGTTGTCGCTAATCAAATTGGCGACACCTTACTTAAAAACATAAAATTAAAATATAAACAAAATTAAATATTATTAGAAAAGGTTAAAAAGAAGAAAGGAGGTTGTCGCTAATCAAATTGGCGACACCTTCCATTTATCTTGCCCCAAACTCCATCCAGTGCGTGTTCATGTATTTGTATAATATATATCATAATATATATTATAAATAAACCTATTTCTTAATACCATTATCTATATATTATAAATAATGAATATTGCATTTATTACTGATTGGCGAGTGTGACAAGTTATCTATGAAAATGGGGCATACGATGTAGAATGGATGAAAAAGTACAAATATAAGGGATGGGTGTACTTTAATACCAACATAGAAATGAGTTGTTCTACATTAAAAAACTATAGCCAACGTCGTTTTATTGATTTTTTATAGCAAATATGAAAATAAAGACGTGCCTTTCATCTTCCACTACAACAAATATGAACTCTAGTGGACTTAACATAGTGTTATTTTATAAGATAATGACACAAAAACTTAAAATAGTGATAGTTGTTAAAAAATTGCCGCTATATTATAATATTTGATGGCATTTGGTTATACATGACAAATAAACTAGTGGCATTTAATTCAAAGTGTTGAGATACATTTATTTTAAAGACACTTAACTGGTACCACTAATTTTTTTTCTAAAAGAATGGCACTAATATTTAGTTACGGTATCATTTGCAAAAGATGTAATAAAATATTTAGTGGAATTTTCTAGTGTAATGACACATAAAGTTATTCTAATTTTTGTGACATCAACCAAAAAATCATGTAATTCATTGCTTATTGCATTATATGAATGCATATATTATTTATTACTACATATCTTTCTGACATATCTACCTATATTATACAAATTAACACTAAACTCTTCTATAAATTATCTATACATCATGACACATCAATGTACTCATCACATGACAAGATCACATGCTCGATATGTGGATATGTCAATATCTTCTCACTCAACTACAATGTTATATAAATATTAATACAAATCTAGTCAAATTGTGTTTTCAAATCACATGCTCATAGCACTTTTTCACTCCTCAACAAACACTTAAAATCATGCCACTTTGTTAGTATACACATAATATAGGTGGTTGACTAGAATGGCACATTAACTTATATGCCTTAACTAATATCACTTCCCAATGTGGCAACTTTTGCGTAGATTAGGCAATGTGTTGTCAATGTTTCATCCCATTCAATACATTTCATCAAGTAACTCACCAATGGATTCTTACCATACATAATGATCTATACTCGTGATGATTTCTATTTTTTTCCCCCTCATATATGCATCATGACCTATTGGCTAAGCTTATGCTAATAAAGCCACGCAACCTCTATTTGAATCTATGCTAGTGAGTTGTCAACACCATTGAACCAAGAAAGAGAAAGCTGAATGAAATCAGTTCTATAGGGGTCATTTGCTCATTAATTAACTAACATGCGTCGTGGTGCATTATGTATAAATTTTTAATTTTTGGTTACTTATCTACTTTGCAAACTACATTTCATCTAGTCTCCTATCAATATGATGGTTGATTGTGGTTATTAGATTTATATAAATTTTCAAAAACCCTGTACAAGGCTCCCTTAATTTAAATAAAGTAGGGATACATATCATAGCTTGAAAAAAATATTGATAACATATCATAGGACTTTTTGAACAGTGATTTTCATAAAAGCCAATTGACATAATTAATAACTAGAACTATACAAATTAGCTTAACACACAAGCACCACACACACACTAATATCCACCTAAGTGATGCTTCTTCACATAAATTACATAAAATCATTATATGTCGACGCATAAGCGAAATTGAGCATAAATGACTAAAGTAGTGTAACTCCCTTGTCTTTCTATTTAATGACCCTTGTTAAGGGTAACATTTGGCCTTCAGAGCTATCCACTACACTCTCTGTACTGGTTGCTTCATCATCTGCATCTCCACCAATGTAACATATTTGAAATTCAGTATTTGTGAAAATAATGATTTTGAAATTAAGAAAATTATTGGTCGAATTTGAAGGCCCAAAAAATAATGAAACGAGCTCAATTGCAAGGAAATGAGAAGTTTTAGGGGTTGGATTGCAATTTGAGAAGATCTAATTGCACATTTTAAGAAGCTTTTAGGGTTTGCATGTAAGTATTTTGATTAATGGGGTCATCATAAATTTGAGAAAGTTTCAAGGACCTAAATGAATAAGGAGGTAATTTTTTCACTGAATTGCAAAATTGGAAGATTCAATTTAAAAAAGATTTGGCAGTTGGCAGCAGGATTTCATTTCCACCTTAACAATTTCCTTTCCTTTCATTTTTCATCTCCTTTCCTTCTTCTCTCCAACTATGATTGCCATAACCATTCCTAGCGAGCTTCCATCGACAACCATTTGCACCACCCAAACCAACCAACTTTCTCCCTACACCTCCAACTACCTAACAACGCCTCCAAGCATGGTTGAACACCTATTAGTAAGCCACTACAGGAGGAGATTGAGAGCACC
The DNA here is from genome assembly GCA_014898725.1 of Jacaranda copaia. Taxonomy (NCBI): domain Eukaryota; kingdom Viridiplantae; phylum Streptophyta; class Magnoliopsida; order Lamiales; family Bignoniaceae; genus Jacaranda; species Jacaranda copaia. The sequence goes on from JACGDI010005849.1 coordinate 52,051, forward strand.
TTCACAGTGGGGTTGGTGGGTTTGTGATATTTTCGACGGCCAAATATAAGTCTGAGGCTATGGTTGGGAAGAGCTGAGGGAGTGGATCACCACGAAAGCCTTGCATGGCAGTGAAACGCAATGGACACAATGGGAAAATGGTGATTGAAGCTTGGCAGTGAAGTCCATTTGGACATTGTTGAGCTCAATTTTGAAGGCTTTCCTAATGTGAAAACTTAAAACCAATAGTATATTTGGAATTAGGAGCTCGAGGGGAACACTTTAGTAGTAGTGGCGAGATTTTCGACGATGGTGCATGGTAGCGGCGGTCCAAGGGTAGTTTTTTCTCTTCATTCTGATGATCACAGTGGTGCTCTTGGTTTGTGATTTTGAGGCCTTGATAAGCAATTTTGGGTAATAGGGGGTTTTGGATTAAGCTTTGATTGGTTGTACTTGGATATATATGTATATGTAAATGTTGTACCCTTACCTTTGAAGCTTGTTTCATGTTATGAGGATAATAATGGATATATATATATATATATATATATATGAATTTTGATTATGATCCTTAAGCAAGGATTATAATAAGTTAGTGGACCTTGTTATTGTCATGTTATATGATATTTGGAATTAATTAAGATAATTGAAGGATTTGAACCTTAATTTGCAGATTTATGGATTTAGAACCAAGTGATGATAATTTTGATTATTATTATGAATTTTGGATGGTATGACAAGAATGGTTATGTAATTAAGAACTAGTTATTACTTAGTTATTAGACTTGATGTGAAACCGAGATTAATTTAGAAATAATTGATCTTATTGGTTGCTAATGGATTGATAGTGTTGTTTAAGCTTTGAAATATCACGTTAACATGGTTAATTAGTGAATTTAGATTAATGATAAGCATGATGATGATGCATTGAGAGTCAAACATGGATGTTGACTATAATTATGCTATTTTGGTTCGGTGAAGTGGAAGTGGGTCTTAAGAAATAGTAGACGGCAGATTGTGGAGCTTTCTCTGAGGCTACAAGAGGTAAGGGTCTGCTATCCTGGCCTTGTTATATCTATATGTTCTTATGGTAAAATTCCTTTGTGGATTTAACTTGCTTGACTATACTTGCTCAAAATTGCTTGAAATTTGTATTTGATTGTGTACTTGCTCTTGATATGTTATTTGACTTGTAAACCTATGTGCGGGTTAGTTCTCATTTTTACCCTATCATGAGTTGTACTTGTTCATTCTGGCACCCAAAACTCCTATTTATCTTATCTTGTACTCATTCCTGATTAGTACCTGTTCTTGTCCTGTCTTGTTATTGTATACCTTATCGGCATACCTTTCCATTCCTATATAGCCAAGTTGGCTTAATTGTACTTGCTTGTTCGAGTTTTAGCCATGCGCTAGGGATTACCCCCTAAGCATCTGTGTCGATTATACTTGGTTCTTGTACTTGTTTGTAAGTAAGATACATCAAGGGTCATTTCTTGAGTATTTTTTTTTTGTGTACGCTAGGGGCTATTCCCTGGGTACATGTCCTATAAGTCTGATACGCTAGGGGTTATTCCTTGGGTATTCATTCCGTAAGTCTATGTACGCTAGGGACTATTCCCTAGGTATTCAGTTTGTCAATCATAGGTAGGGCTATTCCTAGTTATGGGTGATGTGTTAGGACCATTCTTGAGCATCAATGATGTAGCTAGGGCTATTCTTGGGCATTTTTCATTCGTCTGTTTATCAGCCATATGTTATTTCTATTCCTAGGTACAAGCAATGTGTCAGGACCATTCCTGAGCATCAATGATGTGCTAGGGCTATTCCTAGGCATTGTTTGTCCGTTTGTTTGTCAGCTATATACTAGATTTATTCCTAGGTATGGGCAATATATCTAGGCTATTCTTAAGCATCAGTAATGTGCTAGGGCTATTTCTAGGTATGGGTGATATGTTAGGGCCATTCTTAAGCATCAATAATGTGCTAGGGCTATTTCTAAGCATTTTTCGTCCATCTATTTATCAGCCATATGCTATGGCTATTCCTAGGTATGGGCGATGTGTCAGGTCCTAAACATCAATAATGTGCTAGGGCTATTCCTAGGTATATCTTCTATGAGCTAGGACTATTCTTCTGCATCCATCTACTGTTTGTCTATGATGTGCTAGGGCTATTCCTGGGCATTTACCGTCTGTCTGTTTGTTTGTTTTAATAAGATTGTCTCATCTGAATATAAGGAAATGCATCTGTTATATGCATTACTTGTTCGTATTTGTATCTCGATGGATAATGATGTGTTTTTACTTGATTCGTACTTGCATTTGTATCGTTATTAAATTATAAACTGTTGCGATGCTCTTTCCTTAATAGGTTCTATAATTATTTTTATAATATCCCTCACTAAGTCCTTTAGACTTACCCTTATTCTTTGTCTCTCAAATAGGGTTAAGTGAAAGAAGTAAAGTTTGGACTGGGAGTGAAGAATTACTTGAAGTAGTAGAATGAGTTCATGTGAATGACGTAATTGGTTTTAGTGCCGTTATATGTCAAGATTGATGTGAAGTTTTGAAGCATGTACATATTTTGTTAAGTGTTAAGAAGTTGAACTATGAAATGTATTTAATGTTTTTGAGGAGTTGATAAGATTGAATTTCGCTGCTATATGTGTGTTTGATAAGTGTGGAAATGTTCTGATAGGCTTATTGATCTTTTGGAAAAAACAATTATGGGCTTATTGCTTGTATGATAGGTTTAGATTTAAATTTGAATTATTTTGATATCTAAATTTAAGTTTCCCTAAGTGGGGTGTTAGCTGAAATCTGATGCAGCGTTATCTACATCATTGTCTTCCTCTTCGCCTTTATCCAATTCCTTAGATTCTTCATACTTGACATAAATGTCTATTTCCTTGTCTTCCAAAACTAATTTTCTTCCATCAATCTTCAAATGTTTCATAAACTCACTACAAGAAAATATGCTTTTTGCTACAATGTTTTTTACTTCACTAAAAATAATGTAGTAAAAGAGGATTATTTGCTATGATTTTACTATTTTAGTATAATATTCCAAATGTGTGGTAAAATTTATATTAAATACTACACTTCATCTTATCATAGTGAAAAATATATTTGTTTACTACAAATTTTATATGAGGTCATATAATATTGTACATTTACTACAATTTTTCATAAACTGTAGCAAAACGTTGATGAATTAACCATGCTTTTTCATTAGTGAAGTAAAAACAATGAAACTTGTGAAAATTTGAAGGCAAAGATTAAGATCTTAAATAAAAAAATTTTCACTAGGAAAGAAGAAAAATATGTTCGAAGTAATGCTTAATAAATATTATTCAAGGTGGATTAAAAATTGCTTCCAATTTTTATTACTAAAATATTAATTAATTAATTAATTAAATACTAAATTAACAAATAAAACCCCTAAAAAATTCCTAATTACTCATGGTTAAAATTAATAAAAGTGTAAAATAAAAAATTCCCTCTAATTTTTATTTTTAAAAAATATTTGATTAATTAATCAAATACTTAATTTAGCTAACTAGTAAAGTTCTTCAAAATAGTACAAAACCCCGAAATTTGGAGGCCAAATAAATATTTGTTTCCAATAACTTTAATTATTAAAAAAAATTAGATTAAGTAGTCAAATATATTTAAATTAGCTAATTGATAACAAAGTGATCATTGGCCTAGTAGTATCATTATCACACACATAAGAATAAGGTCAAGATTTCGAATCCTGATAGGCTCCCACTGTTTGTGTTATATAAATAAAAAAGCAAACTACCCAAATTAATTGGTTTTACTACATTTAATTGTGGTGAAAAATAATTTAAGTATATACTACACTTTTTTACAGTAGTAAAAGATAGTGGTGTATTTGATAGTTTTTTACTACACATTAAATCTGTAGTAATTGAAGATAATTTCATAGAAAAAGTCAATTACCACGATTAAAAAGGTGTGGCGATGCTTTTACCTCACTCACAAGGCCTACGGCTAGAAAAGTGTAGCACAAGTGTAGTTAATAACTTTTTACTGCCCTTAATAACTATTTACTATACATAATTAATCATAATATAAAGCATATTTTTTGTAGTGACTTTTTTCATTGCAGATCCACCAGTTCCTTTGACTCCGAATCAGATATTTCAATAACTTCTTCTGCAAACTTCCTCTTGTGGGCATGCTTATCCATGAGGGTATCTACAATATAAAATACAAAAAATGTGGATAATTATTAGTCCAAACGAATAATGATGTTGGAATAAATAAAATCATATATCTAGCTACTTGATAAATCCAAAGCTTACACACGAAATTTATTTGGATTTAAATTATTATACAAAGCTACAAAATCAATGGGATGCCAAAGATAAATTAACACCTAGAAGTTACGAGGATTTGAAGGAAGTGGGTGGGAGAAGCAATTTTTGAGAAATGGAATGCAGTAGTTTTGTGATTGTTAAATGGTGGGCATATGTAGTTATACTATATATGATAAACTATTTTTTAATAATTTTAAAGAAATTGTTATTGATCGAGTTTGGATACTAACTTACCTATGGTAATTTAATTAGCTCAATAATTAAGTTAGAAGTGTTATATTTTACAAATAAAACAAAATATAATTATTGAAAATTTTTAAGGTCGGATGTGAAATAACAAAAAACAAAAAAAAAATTATATTGTATTTATTGTAATTATCATGTTGGTTAACTGAAAAATAGGTTGCTCTAGCCACCTATGACTCCAAAATATTATTAGTCTGTGTTAGGTATAAATACATAACACACATGCATGTAATAATATGTTGTTGCTTTTATATTACTAGTGAATTTAATTTAGTATCTGATAAAAGTCTATTTTTAAATGCGTCAATTATATAAAATTCATAATTTTAAAAAAGATTATATTGAAATTATTTCTTAAATAATTAAAAGAAAGATAGAGTAAATGAAAGCATTATTTAATTTGATGATTTTCCAATAAAACTTACTTGTATAGAACAAATATATAAAAAATATAAAAAAGAAATGTTGATAAATTAAGGATAACAACATAAATAAGATTAATAAAAGAAAATATAAAAAAATCACTTAGGAAAAAAGTGAACAATATTACTTAAGAATCAACCCTAAGAAATAACTTAGGAGTATATGATTAACCATGTCCTTTAAACTAGTAGCATTATTGGGAAGTAGCAATCAATGATGAAGTAATTATAATGAAATATTGAGACTTGAAGTGAACAGTTCAATAGAAGAAGTTAAAAATTGGTAAGTAAATATATGTAACGGAACAACTATCAAGTTTAATAATACACAAATTTAAGCAAGTTGATGTTAAGTTGCCTTGGTATCCAATGTTTTATTTATCTGTTAATAGCTTAATTACAAAATTAAAAATGGAGAGCCATAAAATTTTATGCCCAAAAATAGCAATATAAAAGACTATATATATTTGTTTTGGGAGCAGCTGCTAGTAATGTTCCCATTAAATAGTTTTTGCTTTGCTTGCAAACTTATGTTACGTGATCTAAGTAATCACTTCTCAGCAAATATATGATACAATAAATCCTAATTAATAATTTATCTATTAGTTTCTACTACAATAAGATTATTTTGTACTTATATTTATAAGTACTTTCTTTCAAATATTACATAATATAATTATATTTACATAAAAAAGCAACTCAATTGAATGCGCCAAGTAAATTATCTACACATCATTTTCTTACAATCCTATACCAAATATTAAGAATACATTCATACATACACCAATCTTCCATCAATAAATATAGATACATATATTATAAAAACAATTTCTTGGTACAATCCTAATAAAAATAATAACTTAACATTTACAACAAAATTTATCTCCCACAAAACATCCCAAACAAAGGATTTCTTTTACAAACTATTTTCACGTTTTCACAAAACAAAAACAAATACTTAGCACATTTTCTGATCTAATTCTAAAAACATGTTCTTGCAAAACAAATGTCCACTATATAACCAAACAAAGCCTTCAATTTTACATAAAATCGATCCAATCCAAACCAATGCAATGATGAGAATTGGATTTATGTTTTTAAAATGGCTGTGATTGGATTGATTTTTGGTTTTAATCTAAAAAATTGATTAAATGCAAATTAAATTGAAATTTATATACTAATAATATAAAAAATATATATCTTAGTTGTAAAATATACAATTAAATTAAAATAACTAAACCTAGGATTTTTTTACTTTCAAGAATCAAATACATAGGAATAACTATTGTAGACTTATAATTTTATAGTTGTGTGTTCTTACATAGTTTAATTTAATTCCACAAGATTAGTGTGATATGATAGATAAACAAAATTTACAAATTAATTAATTACACTAGTTTAGTTATGAATAGTAACTTGTCAAATATTTTAATTAAAAATTTAAATTGAAAAATCGAATTAACCCTTCCAAGCCAAATTGATTTAAAACGGATTGAATTCGATCAGATTTAGAATAAAAGTCTAACCGATCCAATATACAATACATAATTTAGATCCATTGACTTTTTGTCCCAACACAAATGTATATATATATATATATATATATATTAGTAGCAAAAAAAGATGTTCATCATCATATATAGCTAAACAAACATTAGTAATGTTCTTTTTTTTCTCCCTTTCAAATTGATAATTTTGATTTTTGGTTACTGGTTGAGTCATTCCTAAATTTAAATTATATTTTAAATAGCAGGAGGGTTGGGGAGAGGGGGCTGATGCATCATAAATTATGGGACCAAAAGTATAATTTTTATTAAAACTTGGGAATTTAATAAAAAATTAGATCATATTTTATTAAATAGGTCATTTCTAAATTTAACTCTTTCAAAATTATAAATTTTAAATTTTCCATGCTTGTTCCAAATTAATATTTAGACATAATTTTAAAATATATTTTAAATAAACAATTTTTTTTATAAATAGAAATTATTATTTTAAATTATATTAATTTTCTATATATTTAGAAATAATGAAATAAAAAATAATTTTTTAAATTATTATTTTAAATTACATTCTTTTCATCTAGCCATGTGGGCAGCCCCCAACGACACAAATAAATTAGAAAAAAAAATTATAAAATTCTTTATGATCGATTGCGAGGGCCCACAATCTAAACCAACAAAAAATGAACTGCATAATAACCAACAAAGCACAAATTGCATTTTGCAAACAAAAAAAGCACTCATTTCTCAAAATGATGCCGTTTTGCAGCAAAAAAAAAAATGTAAAAAAAACCACACTCGTCAAATGCACTGTTCACACATGCTTCATATGTATATATATATATATATGTAATATATAATATAATATAATAATAAAATAATTATAAATATATAAAATATAATAATATTCATACAATAATCTAATATATATAATCTAATTATAAATAATAATAATAATAATAATAATAATAATAATAATAATAATAATAATAAACAAGTACTAAAATATTGGTGATTCAATAGTTAGCAATTTGGATTTGGGGAGTTCACCGATCTTTTTTTCAATACTCCCAACATCAATGTAATCGCCTCCTCCTATGGCGCACACAAAATGGAACAAAAAATGACACAATTGAATTGAAATGATACTAAAGTAAGGACAATCCATATTAATTGCATAGCTACCTAGCATGACTAGTGAGGTATAGTGCTTTTGACACAGGGTATCACCATGAATAATAGTGACAAAGGATTCAGTCTTTCTATGTTCCAAATTCCTTTCTTTTAAATATTATTAACAAATATACTTCTTATTTCCATTTTTGATCTCCATTTCCATAGACACATGCTTCGTTGGGATGTTAATTGGGGGTATTCTCCCAAAATTTTTTGGGAGAACGTATTTTGACAAATGGGATTGGGGAATGTGGTGATTGTTAGTTTGTGTTTTGGAAGGTAAGTATAGCATGCATGGGAGAAAATGGTTTGTTTGTTTGTGTTTTGATGGGGGACTCACATCACTGACTTTTTGGTTGAATTTGTAGGCTGAAATGAGTATTTTAAAATTATTTATATATATGTATATATAGATTGCATGAGTGATAGTATTTGTATATGTTTGTAATAATGAGACAATTGATTGGAGCTTTGGAGAATGTATTGGAAGTGTAAATAGTAGGGAGTTTTTGGGGATAAATATTGTATTTCAGGAGTGGGATTGGGGGAATGTAATGTTAGATTGATTGTGTTCTAGACAACCATTTTCTCATTTTACACTATTCCGAAAATAGAAAACGCCATTTTCTATCCCAGTTTCAAAGAAAATACCATTTGTTTTTATTTTCATACTTATAAAAAAGCCCATAATATCTACTAATTTAAAAATAATTAAAATCCATCAACTAATCAAAAATTAATTTTTTTCCATCGTTCCAAGACAATAGGACCCACATATAATGTAACACTAATTTTTCATCACATCATCATCTACTAACTTGTTAAATAATTATTTCTTTTTCTATCTTTTAAAAAAAATGAGGCCCACAATCAATTAAATAATAATAGTTTATGCTATTATATTAACATATTTAACACTATTATATTAAAATATTATTTTCAATCTACTTTTTTCAAAATTTTCACAATTCACAACCAATTATATTTTCATTTCCACACACAAAATAATGACAAAATGAAAACGCATCCCAAGATAATGAAAACAAAAAATGAGAATGAAAACACAACCAATCCACCAATCCAAGCTGTACTGTTTGTTTGTTTAAGTTTTGAAAGTTGAAAATTCTGTTGGGAGTTTGTAAACAAACAAGCCCATAGTTTCTAGAATTTGAAAAGTTAGTTAGCAAAACGATTTGAAAATGCGTTTATATTTGGACAAAATATCAAAAATGTAATAATTGTATTGTTTTTAATAGATTGTAAGTGGAGAGAGATAAAAATTTATAAAAGACGATGGTTTATTTTTAGAATAGTAGACAAAAGAAGAAGTGGGTTTGAGAAAAAAACCAAACAAGCTATTAGTCTTTTTGTTTGTGTCCTTTCGTTGTAATGATTATTTTTAATTTATCATGCCTTCCAACATGTGTTTCCTAGTATTAAGAAATATTATATTTAGTTCGCCATTATTGGGTTTTATTTCTTTTATTTAAAATATATTATATTCATTACAATTTATTTATTTATGTGTTTCCTAAAAAAAAAATTATTATTACATACATGTGGTTCCTACTATAAATAATTGCCATTTTACTTGCATTTTTCTTTTATTTAAATTTTATTATATTCATTAAATTATATTCATGTTATTCATATAATAGTATTTTTAAGAATGTCATTTTTAAGAAGTGTCATATAGATGGGTGCAACAAATAATGGCATTTTTAAGAAGTGTCATCTAGGTGGGTGCAACATATAATGTCATTTTTAAGAAGTGTCATCTAGATAGGTGCAGCTAAATGTATGAATATCATTATTTTATTGTTTGGCATTAATACAATGCAAGAAGAAATTAATTAAAAATTATATGTTAAAATGTCACAAAAAGTTCATTAAATGACAGGACTACCATGCCACAAAAATTACACGTAGTGACTTATTAAATGGCCACAAAACACAGTGACAAAAATGAAATAAAAAATCTCTTAAATGAAATTATAATACATCATAAAAAATAGCGATTATTTATATCTGACAGCAATTTATTTATACAAAACCATTTGGCCTCCTAACTAATCGCCATAGCTAGTAGCAATTATTTATAGAAAAGGTGAACTTTTTTCTTAATCCTTGGGTAGTGACTATCCAACTAATCACTATTGCTATTAGCGATTTTTACTTGATTTGTGTTTTATTTAAATTTTAGTACATTCACTAAATGCTATTGCTACTAGTGATTTTACTTGCTTTTTCTTTTATTTAAATTTTATTATATTCACTAAATTATATTCATGTTATATTATATATACTAGTTGTCATATCAAATTGTATTTAGTTGGTTTTTGCTATTTATTTAATATTATACCAATTACAATAAATTTTTTATTGTGTTTCATAACAATATTATACTTAGTTTGCCATTACTAGTTTTTCTTTCTTTTATTTAAAAAATATTGTATTCATTACAATTTATTTATTTATGTGTTTCCTAAGAAAAAAAATAAAATTATCACATACATGTGTTTCCTAATTTACTTGATTTTGTCTTTTATTTAAATTTTATTATATTCACTAAATTATATTCATGTTGCTTATAATAACAACATATTACATATACTAGTTGCCATATCAAATGGCAATGTCTTTCTATTTATTTAATATTATACTAATTAAAATAAAATTTTTTATTGTGTTTCATAGCATTAAGTAAGAAATTAAGTGTGGCAGCCCCTCTCAGGACAACACTTAAGTTGAGGTGCCACTCAGTTCAAGTTTGGAATATAGTTCAAGTAATAACTAGGAAGCCTGAAATTTAACTAACTCAGAGGAGAAACAACTCGCACTAAACCGAAAGATCACTCCATCAAGCATAGTATATACAACCGAGTGTCTTAGGTTCCATACAAACATTCACAAAACAACTCTGATATAGCTGCCTTGATTCGGTGTAGACTACATATACAACATAGCACCTAATCTATTACAAAATAAATTTCCAACTAAAGCATGAGCCTTTGCTCCTCACTCAGACCTGTTTGGAAAAAAAAATAAAGAATACAAGGAGGGTAAGTCTTAAGGACTTAGTGAGGGAAAAGAAAATGACAGGTTTGAAAGGAAAATTAGTGAGATACAACGATCAATGAATATTTTGGTAACAAGCAATATTTTCAATACGAGTTAACAAGATACATAGCATGCATGATATCAAGATAGACTGTTGGTCATTTCGACCTTATTGCTCCCAAATCAAATCATAATTTCTGGTATCGGGCACCAGTACAGTATAAACAATGTTTTCTTATCACTCCATTGCTCAAGCACTAAACATGCCTTGTCAACTAGTGTGGCCCTTTGCTATGCCTAGCATATGTTTTACAATACTGACCAAACAAGACATTTAAAAGAGTCAAGAATACAACAAGGTACAAGTTTGAAAAAATTAGTATACATAATATACTAGCCGGCAAGGACATTTCAAGTTACGAAATGATTCAACAAGTAATACAAGGTCAGCCGACAAGGCTATGGGGTACAAGGGACAGAAATCGAATGATATAATAAGAGTTTTGAACTCCACAACAAAAACAAATAATAATCCTCACAGGGATGTATAAGTCAATTAACAAATAACGAGCGAGAACTCAAGCAATTATAGATTTCAACAAACACGAGCAAGTATAGTACAAGCACATTTAACCCTCGCAGGGGTTTATCACAACAACAAAAATATGAGAAAGTGTTAGATTGGCAGACCCTCACTTGCAAAGCCTTGAAGGAAGCTACAGTAAACAGCTTACTGGTTCGTTGGACCCACTTCTTCATCTTCTAACTAAAGGAGTATATTTACAGTCAAAATTCACATTCAACCTTAATAGTCTCAATTAAGCAATTAATAGTCTAAAATTACTAATTAATCGATTAATATGGCGGTTTTAAGCTTAAGCGATACTATTTGCCAAAAATGGCTAGTAAAGCCATTATTACCAAAATAATCCTGATTTTCATATCAAGTCTAATAACAGAATATAACTAGTCCTCAATTACACTTTTAACCTTATGTCATCATCTTAAATTAAGAAACTATCCAGATAGCAGAATTGTCCTGATTATTACCTCATAGGTCCTAAATTTCTAAATTTAGGGTTTCTCTAACTCAATTAACTTAGTAATTTCCCAATTACCATGTTTTAATACAATTTTGGGTCCAAAAATCCAACATCAATCATGTATGAAACATTTTTAATACCTAATACAATTCAAAATCAATTGTTCAAAGATACAAGAGGTTTTTTAAATGAATGTAAATGTATAAAAACTCAAATCTCAATACCAATCTTTACCTTAAAATGCACAATCGAAACCCTAAAACCACGAATTGAGCACACCACCATGATGAAAGAAAGTTTCTACCCTAGGACCGCAATTGCTGGCTGCCAAAAAATGTTGAAAACACCACAGTTCACCACATTTCATCCTCTGCAGTCCCATGGTACTATTGGTTTTCAGTTTTGAGGCCTGAATGGTGGTTAACTGTGGTCTACAATCTTATCACCACCTTTCCACTATCGCGCCTACAACTCCCGTTTTCTTCATCATCGCCATACTACTCCTTCATGCAAGGTCACTAGTGTGAAGCCCAGGCCAAGCTCTTCCAGGAACTCTGCCAAGAGTGCCCCTTCAACATTGCCTTGTCGTGGGTCACCACCTTCCCATTACGGTCAGTTTTGGGTTTTAAAATTAGGGATTTATCACTAGCAATGGTGTGTACATATGTGGGCAAGGTGTAGCTGAGGGTGAGGAGAGGTGGTTGGTAAGGTTGGATGGTGGAGATGATCGTCGATGTTGGCTATCGATCAGGGTGGTGAAGGTGGTAAAGAGGGGTTGTGGGTGGAGAGAAAAGGAAGAAGAACATGGAATGAAATGAAGAAATCTAGAATTTTTATAAAATTTAATTTTTTAAATTTGCAATTTGACCCTCAGTTTTTATTAAGTTATTTAATTAAGTCCTCCTAGTTTATGGAAATATGATCTTAACCCCAAGTTTTCAAAAGTCGCTCAATTAAATCCTACTTAGTTGCGAATTGACCCCCAAACTCTAGAATTCTAGGAAATCAAGTCCTATTTATTTATAAATTGGCCCCAAGAAGTTTAAATAAAATAATAATATGAGAGAATGATTAAATTTCATCAAATTGAAAATAATAAAATTTTAAATTCTATTGATCATAAAATTTTGGGGTGTTTCTTTAAGTAATAAATATTATATTTAGTGGTAGGATGAGGTGAAAGACACAAAGGAATTGCTAAACAAATTAGTGATTACTTATTTCTATGCAATATTATATTAGTATTTTATTTTGCCTAACAAATCATACACATTTAATGGTGAGGATTTCCTTAAGGCCACCTAATGACTTTCTACCGTCAGGTAGGTACAGCACAATAATTTAATTGAGCATTACAAAATACAATAATAAAAAAATGTGTAATGACTATAATAATTTACAAAAAGAAATAAAGAAAAATCGCTATTAAAATATGTTGGGTATTGTAAAATACAATGAAAAGCAATGTCTTTGAATATAATAAGCAATATAATAATAAGCAATGATTACAGTGTGTTTGAATATTATAAGCAATGTGTTTGAATAATAATAAGCAATGTGTTTGAAAAGTCGCTTTTTGAGGTAGCGACTAATTTGGGCAGAATGTGAACTATTACATATATATATATATACACACCACTTTTTTATTCCTTTTCCAACTAAATCACCTTTTATTCTAGCAATTTTTGGTTTCATCAATATAAATATTTTAATACATATATAGAGATTTTCTGTTTTTAAGTTTAATCACTACTCAAACTATTGAAATTATGTTTGAATAATTAAATAATTTAATATATATACACCGAGCTTTATTATTTTTTTAATTAAATTTCTACTCAATCTATCCATTTTATATTTGAATAAAATCTATATTGTTTTAAATGGTGTAGTTCTATACCATTTAAAATAATTAAATATTCCTGCTCAAATTAGGGATATCATGTTTGAATAATTAAATATTTTATTAATATATATATGAATAGATAGATAGATAGAGATTTGTTTTTTACAATTAAATGGCTATTGAATCTAGCAATTGTGGGTTTGAGTAATATGAATACTTTAATAAACATTTATAGAGTTTTCCAATTTTTTTTCTCATATTGACAATCCTAAATAATTGACATCACATTAAACTATAGACTTAATAATTCACTTAATGACTTCCTAAACCAACATCACATTAGTCGCCAAATGGAATGGCGATTACTTTTTGCCATCATCTTTTTTAATTAAAATGCTATTACCTTTTAGCCGTCATTTTTTTCATGTAGGGACAAAAATATCTTCATAAAACCTGACATGTTGTATCTATTAAACAATGGTGATTTATCTCAAACCTTCTGATGGTTCTAAATCATTAGGTACGTACGATGCCTACTTGACGGTAGAAAGCCCAAAATTAGTGCTATCGTCTTTCCTTCTATGCTTTGTCTACTTTGTCTCCACGTGTTGGTTGATTGGGCTTCTCCCTAAAATTAAGATTATAGATGAATATTAAATGGATTGAATATATTATTTTTATATTTGTATTTATTTAAATTTTTAAATATTTGGATATAGATATAAATTTGATGGATATTAAAAAATAATATCCAAATCTGTATCCTTAAGATATTAATTGAATTCGAATATATCCGTATTCGATTATAATTATTTAGATTTATTTATATTTTATTAAACTTATATATATTTAAATTAATTTTTTATATTCATATTCAATGATAATTATTTAGATATCTATTTACAAATATCCAAATACAAAAATCTATGAACCTATAACAAATTTACATATTTTAATTAATAAAAGGAACTATATAATTTCATTAAAAAGAAAGTAATTAAACAAATAGCATAATTTCTAATTAATAATTGACTTTATAATTAATTATTAGTACTTAATAATAATAATAATAATGTTATTTAAGTATATTAATTATAAAATCAACCAACAATAATTGTGTTGATTAACTTTATTCTTCAATTTTTTCTCTAAATTACAATAATTTTTTAAATTTATTCTTTTTTCTTCCCAATTCTTCAATTATAATATATACACACATATATGGATTATAAGAATTTTATTAAAAAAATATAAATAATATATTATTTAATAAATATGTATTTAGAGCAGATATTAAACGGATCGAATATGCATTTATCATATTCATATCCATTTATAATCGGATATCTACTAATTGAATACGAATAATATCTACTTTAAACGAATACAGATACATTTTGTATAAATAAATACAAATATGAACGGTAAGTGAATTTTTGAATATCTATTTAGAGTCATAGCTAAAATCAAGTAGCCGAAATATTTGTTCTTTTACCATTACATTTGGAGAAATGCTTAATAACTGAACAAATGTTTTGTTATGATAATTTGCCCTTATGAGGTGGGTAAACTGTCCTTTTCTTTTTATTAAATAAGATCCAACAAAGTGTTGGATGCTACATTTCTATTATAAATGTACTTTTTGTTGTAATATATAGTCAGACTGTTTTATTTTTGTCAATGACTTTTTGCCATAATATAGAGTTAAAATGCTGAATTTTTCTACTACTTTACAATTGTAATTATTTTTTTTAATGAAATTATTTGTACCAAAAGATTTTAATCTAAGCCTAAAAGAATAAAGATCCAAAACTAATATCTTTGTAAAAAATCATGGGTGGATGCCCTTTCACTAAAAATGACAAAAAAATAAAAAATGGTGAAATAAATAGAATATGAAACAACATAAATATCCCTATTTACTACTATGATGGATCAGGATGACAGCCCACATCCTTTTTCATCATTTTTTGATTGTTTCCTTTAATTGATGATGACCTAATAGAAAATATTTGACTCGTAACTATTCACATAAAATGTAGGATGATGTATTTAGGCCAAGAAGTTGTGATTAAAAAGTTCATGGCTTGGTGGAATGATGATTTGAAATTACAAATT
>JACGDI010005850.1:20545-31149 GCA_014898725.1 Jacaranda copaia
ACCAAAAACCATTGCCACTCGTGATCAAGGACTTGTTACAGAAAACCCTTGAAAAAAATAGCATTTTTCGCTTCTCTTTTTCTGTCTTTCTCTTTCTCATCTTCACTTTCCCACCATTCTGACTTTTTTCACCAAATGGGATTTGGTAATAGACCCCCTATTGATTGATTGTATGCATACACACATACATTGAGAGAATCCACTTAGATTATATACAGAGATCACAGAAATCTGAAACAGAGAAAAAAACGCTTTCTTGACGGGTCTCTGAATTTGTTTAGAGATATAAAGATTAGGCTTTTACCTTTGAGGGAAGAAACATAAGAAAGATTGGAGCTTTTTGATAAACCAAGTTTGAATTCTTGTTTGGATACTCTTTTTGCGTCTCTTTTTGTCTAATTAAATTTTGGGCCTTCTGTGTTTGTGGGTTTTTATTGATTCCGTGGCTGCCGGTGTAGAGGTGTCTGGTGAGGCAGCAGTGTTGGAAATGGAAATGAATTCCCCTGTTGCTGTTGTTGAGCCCTCATCACCAAAGAACACTAACCTTGCCAGTGAAAAAGATATTGAAAAAATTGAAAATTCCAATTCTGAGAAGTCTGGGGAAACGGGTGTAACTAATGTTGTTAAGGGCTCTGATTTTGATTTGAATTCTGATGGCGATTCAAAGCCAGAAATGCAAATGAAGGAAATTGTTGATATGCTGAAGAAATTGAAGTTGAATCCCCTAGCCAAGGAGTTCTTTCCTTCCTCCTATTATTATGGCCAAATGGGTGATTTCAATTTTGTGCTTTCAGATAAGAATTTTGGAAATGATGGCCTCTTGAATAATCGAAGGGTATACAAGCGGTTCTCCCGCTGATTAAATTTGGCATGCTAGTTTACCTAATTGATTAGTAATTAGTTGCAGATAATAATATGCGGTGCTTGATGATGTATTAATTCCTATATTTTGAGATTTTGAATTGCATTATTCTGGTTTTCTGGCATTCATAAGTTTGCAGATTTGGCACTTAGAAGCAGAAACTTTCTGGTTTGATTTCTGAAATTGAATGATAGAAGGATTATTTCTCCTATTGACTAAATTAATAGTTTGTGGGACCTTTTGGTGTTGTCTTGACTGAGGTTCTACAGATTGATTTATCAGTTTTTTCATTTGGAAATTTGATTGAATTAAGGGACAACATACTTAAACTGACAGCTTATATATGGAAGAGTGAACAAAATCATGAAATGGAAGTTGTTTTTCTATACTACATTCCTGTTGTAAGAAATGACTTTGAGTTGTAATTGGCGAATGAATTTTCTGAACTAGAGTTGTAATAATTTCATGAATGAGTGTTTTTTCTTATTTTTATGATGAACCAACTCTTTTAGTATATCAATGTGAACAGGTTTTCTGCTATCTTTATTATTTGTTGGGTTACAACCTTTTGCACAATCCTTTTTGACTTGAGTATTGGTTAATGCAGATTATGTTGAATCTAATATAACACGTGACTTTGTCTCGTAATTGATTTTCAACATTTGGGTTGTAAAAGGATTGGATTTTTGTCATTTGTTCTATAAAAATGGATTGAGACTTGGTATGGAGATGCATGGACATTATTGTTAATGGAGATATAATTAACTCCAGTCTACTGTTAATTGCCAAATATTCAGTTTATTTAACATTAGAGACACCAGAACCAGTTTGTTAGCTGGACTCTGATGATCCCAGCTTCAGTAACATGGATGCAGTTTTGGAAAATGTATACAATACAAAATGCAGTTACATGCATGAACCAAATTATTGATTTACAAAACAATTAGCTGTCATGTAATAACCTTATCATGCAATCTCTTAATGGTAATCTGATTCATTTGTCATTTTTCCCGCATTTATCTACTTACTCATATACGTTATTTGCGTAAGTTTTTGTATATCACTATTTCTCAGGCCAGTCCTGATAGACTTAAGTTATTCTGTTAATTAAATTTTGGTACTGCCATGTGCACATTCCTTTCCAATGGTTGACAATCTTATGCATGTACTTTTTCTAATTGTGCACCCTTGATATCTTTGTTTTCTCAGAGAAGAAATAACTACAACACAGGCAGGAGTAGAATGACTGGAAAAGGTTTTAGAGCAAGAGAAGACAGTATTAGGAGAACTGTCTATGTATCAGACATTGAACATCATGTAAGTAAAAATCGATAAACCTGATCATATCATGGTATTTCAGTATTTTTGCAGAATTCTAACTGATGTAGTTTCTTACCTCTTAAATAAGATTACCGAGGAGCGGCTTGCTGCCTTATTTAGCAGCTATGGACAAGTAAGTTATTCTGGTTGGAGATATTCTTGTGAATTGTTTGCTGCATGCTTAAAGATGACATCCTTCTACCTCATCTTTAGGATCATGTTGGACCAAATTATAATTTGATAGTACCTGATTATGTTCAATTCTTTAAACTTGAAAAGCCAAATTATAAAAAATGATGACCATTTTTAGAGACTCAAAATTCCACATGTAGTTTAGTAGCACTGGAGAACAATCCATTAGTTGTCATCATTTATGTGAATAATAACCATCAAAAGATTTAGATGAAAAATTTATAGCTTTTGTTGGAATCTTGGATTATTTGTTAGTCCAACAGCTTGACAAGTGTCCTATACAATTTAATGCTAGCAGGATGACACTGCAGGATGACATAAAAGGGCATTTTGGTCCTTGATGCGCATGACACATGCATTCCTGTCATAGTACAATAACTTCAATAACTATCATTGAAGTGGGCTATACAGAAGTTTTTCCTAGCTTGGACACCAATGAGTACCTTTTATATGTAGTTCTTGTCATTGTATTGGGTTTCCCTAGTCTTGTTGGGTGCCATGAATTCGCTATCAGTTTTGAGAACCTCATAAGATCTGGACAAAAGCTTCAGATTTTGGAGGCATTGATATCTTAGCTTGGCATATTCTGGCATCACTCCTGATATTTTAGGATACATTGATATCTATTGGAAATGTAGAATTAACCCAGGATTAAGGACGGGCCAAGGGATATTATGTTGGCAAGTTTTTAGCTTTTATTTCTAATCCAAATAGCTAGCTGGAATTGGCACATAAATAAAAGCGATGACTGTTTGACTAAGTAGCTTCACTGAGGCTGCAACTTAAATCCGAGCTGTATATTTGGATTTTATTTGGATTTTGCACCTGGTTGACACTTAAAATATATGTTTGATTCCACCAACTTATTAGTTCTTTTTCTCTGTTTTCCTACTTCTCCCTAAGCCATTGAAACACCAACAACCTACTAGTCCTTGAAACCATATATAGCTGCAGCCTTAAGCTCTTTAGTTGTGTTCTTAATAATTCTTTTCCTAACTGTATTACACAGTTATTAATATTTTTCATCATGTTCCTAGCCCCCTGCTTCCTGCTTTTCTAAACAGTATTAGCTGGCACTCTTTGCTCGTGTCCGTATTAAGGATGCTTTTCTTGCTTTTGTATTTGATTTGATGGTGTTTTGGTCCCCTACAGAAAGCCCACTACACTGCACATACATACGTGTATATATATACATACATATATATTAAAATGGCTTGTAAAATGACGCACTTCTTCAGTTTTCTTGAGATAAGATCTTCGTGCTATATCATTAACCTGCCTTGTAGATCTTCCAAAAGCAAAGCATGTGTTTCTTTATTTACAGAATGTGCATAATGTTTGATGTGATAATGACTTAATTCGTGTACCTTCCGCCATCATGATAGGCACCTCCCTTTTTCCCAGTAGACTTTTCTTCATCTTAATTTGGAGAATAGATCTCACAAATTTGACTCAGCATAATAAATGTTATTTTCCACATTTTCTTCTCATATATGTTTATTTTGCAGGTTGTCGACTGTAGAGTATGTGGCGATCCACACTCCCGTCTCCGATTTGCTTTTGTAGAATTTGCTGACGAATGTGGGTTATCTTTTTTCCTTTTCTTCTCTCTTTCTTGGAGTTCCTTAACATGCTCATCTGATCTCTTAAATGTTATCTTTCCTCATGTAACTTATATTAACAGATTCTGCTAGAGCTGCTCTTAGCCTTCATGGGATGGTTTTGGGTTTCTCTCCTATCAAGGTCTTGCCTTCTAAAACTGCTATTCTACCTGTGAACCCTACTTTTCTTCCCAGGGTAAGAAAAAATCATATTATTGCTACTGCTGTTGAGCAAATTTCTTAAAATCCTTTCTCCCCTTTAAGTAATGTTTCACATGTAGCTTGCATGCTTTTAACCTCTATAGCATATCAAATAATCGTAATCTTTAATTCACAATTGATTTTTATATGCAGTCAGAGGATGAACGTGAGATGTGCGCCAGGACAGTGTACTGTACAAACATTGACAAGAAGGTATTAGTAGCTTATTTCTTTGTGTTGTGTGTCGTTAAATTTTATTTGTTTTCTTTATTGATTGGCACTTAGTTCTAACTGATGACTAGACAAAGCTTTATGATGCTCTTTTATGATGGATTACTTATTTTTATATATATTCCTGTGATATCTGTTGAACTGAGCAGGTTTCTCAAGCTGATGTCAAAAATTTCTTTGAAACAAGATGTGGTGAGGTATGGATAGAAGTCCAATCATTGTGTGGGGTTTTCCAAATTCTTTGCTTGAAATTGTATGACCAGATAAAATCTCGTAATTTAGGTTTCCTGCCTAAGGCTCTTGGGGGATCACATGCACTCCACACGAATAGCTTTTGTTGAATTCTTCATGGTATGTCACTCTTGCTGATTGTAACTGCCATATCATGAGATTGTATTCTGATTTATTGCTTTCAGTATTGCCTCAGAAATGAATCAATTTTCATTTCTTGTAGCTTCTTTTAATGGTTTATGAGCCTAAATACGGTCGAACCATGCATCATTCTTGAAAATGTTTAATGGTCACTTCAATTTCCTGATACGCATGCTATACATATGTAAACATAGATACAAGTGATGCAACTAATCTTGGTGGGTCAGACCGAACTTTCAACTGACCTGAAGTACTTTTCAACTTTCATGGGGAGGATTAGCATTTTCAGATAGTTTGGTAGGCCAAAATTACATGCAACACACGCAAAACTAAACAAGTAAATGTAATATTGTTATCACATAGGAGCAAGAATTTATAGCTTCTTTTATAAAATAGCTGAGCATCATGATTGCCTGCCCACTTCTTCATCTCCACTGGCCTGTCTCTATTAGAGCTTAAAATTTCTTCTTCAAAAGTGAACTTGGTTTTTTCCAAATCTACCAAGCATGGAATCTTTCAGCCCCTTGGGGTGTGGCTTTCCTGACAGCAGGGAAGGGAATTTCACCTCCTTCCTTGGAAATTCGACCTTTTCTTTTTCATCTTTAGTTTACTTCTTTGGTTTCTAAGTTCAGAACTCAAAGTTTGACTGCTCTGGAAAGTGGAGAATCTGAGGTTGACTAATTCCTCTCTTTCTAAGGCTACTAACTGAGTCCTCTACATTGGGTCTCAAAAAGTTTGTCTGATTATTAATACAGTAAATGCTCAATGTCGCTTCCTATTTATGAATTATGAATGGGGTGTATAAATCAGCATTCAGATTATTGTCATGGCCAGATATTCCCTTTGTTGGCAGCCTAGAGCATGCTAATGAAATTCCTTATGTTTTACAAGAGCCATGACCGCGAATTTTGTTATAATGTTCATATACCTCATTGATCCATGGTCAGCCTGCATGCCATGATGACCAGTGGACCCTCTTTTCTTTTGGGCATGAAGGGAAACGACCAAGGTTATTTTTCAGCTTAAGGGTGGGGAGAGCATCACTCTCCCTAAAGGGGTAGGTGCTAGGAGATCACTTGCTTACATGCATACCCACTTTTTCTGGAGAACATTATCCAAATGTTTGTTATTGGTTTGGCTTCCTGTTGTTACAACAGCACTTTGGGAAATGCTTCCATGATAGTTCATATTTCTTATCCATTCTTGTCATTTTACTTCTCTAGCAACAAGTTTTTCTTATTGACACAACTCCCCACCCCCTTTTTTCTTTTTTTCTGTTCCTTTATCATAATATCCCATGACCTAACGAAGTAATATTCTTGCCAAACCTGAATTTGAGTATTAAAAAAGATTATTCAAAACCCAAATATTTTCTTACACAAGCTTCATGCTAAGTCGTTACCGTAATTGCAAGGAGGAGAATGTTGATAATTCTTTCCTCTGAATGTTAAGTGCAAGGCTATCTAGTGCGCAGCCTATCGGATTCTAAAACTGAGTTGATCACTGAAACATCACCAAATTAAAGATATGTCCAAATCTTTGTCAGACAAAAGTTTGCCCTAGTCAAGTTAGGCATTGAAGGCATTTGTTTGGGTGGCCTAAGGTATGGTTTTGGTGGCTGCCTGTGTGCAAGATGTCAGAATGAAAATAAGGGAAAAAATGGGTATCTTGAAAGAAGCCAATGGAGTAAAAGGTCTGATTGGTATTGGCATGTTAGGAACTATTTGGTACTTTTAAGAGAATGATAATTGGTAATTTTTCTTTCTTCTCTCTTTCTTTACTTTCTTTTCTCTTTGTGAAAAAGAGAATTATGAAGTATCAATGTATGTATCATTGTACAAGTGAAATTTGATGAGCGGGGTTAAGGACCGCTCATGATGACTCGTTTATTTCTTGAAAATTTACTCAAATCTTTGGCCCATTCAAGATGCCAAACAACAAATTTGGTTTTTAAAAAATACTATCATCATGGGAATGTACACACTTGGGATTGTACTGCTGCGATTGTGTCGGCCTTCTTTGTTCATTCTTATACTTCCGAAAGATCATGGTACCATGAAAAATGGGATTGTTGGTACCATATATTAGAGACAATCTTGTCACCCTACTACTAACAAAACAAATTTAAAAATACAAAAAGAAGTCAAGTTAAAGTTGAATTTGATTCTTGTACTCAATTCTGCAAATTCATAGTTTGAAAGATTTAAGAAGTTCATATTTAAAGGAATAAAAAATTCCAGGCTGAGAGTGCAATCATGGCTCTGGATTGTTGCGGTGAAATTCTGGGATCACAATGTATCAGGTACAAGTAGTCAATCTGAGTTATCACTAGTGTTATGGGCGAAATCAGTAAAATTTCCTCTAACGAGTTTGATAATATTGTAGGGTGAGCCCTTCAAAGACACCGGTGAGGCCGCAGGTTTCTCACCCAAAAGTGCAGTAACGGGATAAATCTGAAAGGTGGAAGAAGTTGGCGTCCATTCTCTTGGAAGAGACTGCTTCAAAAATGAAGTGGTGATGAAACTTAAATCTGTTTCAGTTTTCCATTTTCCTGGGAACAGTGACTTCTTTTTTTCTTTATTGCTCCTGGAATATTTAACTCTTGATCAACAAAATTTGCCTTTCTGGGATGGTTCTAAACTTGGGTTCTTTTTACCATAATCTACAATATTTAACTTTTTCTTGGTGCATTTGCTCTCTGTTGGTAGCTTTGTCATTCAGTTCTGCAGTTGGTGTTAGTGGAACTTTGAAAAGCAATCTTCATAGATTTGCCCGGATTGTACCCTTGTGGTGTGGTTTTCACGGGTAGACCCCTTTTGCTTTTAGACTGAAGAGCAGTCGTATGAGGTTAAGCAAAATCTGTCATAAAGTTAATGATGTGGATTATACCTGAACTCATTCGATTATTCACTATTGCTTGGAGATTCATTTTGATGGAGCTAACCCTATCACCTATGTGAAAAGAGAAGATTGTCCTGCTAGCCAAGTATAATGATAGAACAAGTTAAGATTTGCCTGTTTTTATATGTGATTTATGATATGAATCTTGATATGGATCTTGACAGAGTACGTGATGTCAGAATAATATCTAGATATTTAGGACATTTTATTAGAGAAATACATGGACATTGGACACTTTCGATAATTTAAATAAAAAAATATATATATAAATATATATTCATATGTGCATATCTCATAGTTTTGACTATTTTGTTTGAATATCTCTTTTTAGAAGTTGCTTCTCAATTAGTGTAGCTCCCCGCCCAAGAGGTGTCTGCTTCAGGCCGAGGTGTTATTTTGAACTTAATTTTATAATCCAAAATAAAATGCACACCTTCAAAATATTCAACTTAAATAGATCATAGTGACCTAAAATTATTTTATACCAATTCTCTATTACATACTACTATAATATTCCAAATTAACACGAACATAAAAATTATAACCATACATTTACACAATACTCACATCAAGTGATTGAATCTAAACTTAACATTCTTGAGGCAACATGACAAGTCTTATACATAGATATCATACACTACCAACATATAAAATCAATACCAACTTAAATGGCACTACTAAAAACAAAATTCTCAGTATTCCTAGTGCCAAAGTTATGATAGCCTGGATAGGTATATGTCAAATTAGTAAGTTTAATTTCATATTCCAAATTTCATAATAGATTTAACTCTACGATCCCACCAGTATCAAATCCTCATAGGCATAAGTGTCCACATGGCATTATGGGCTTCAAACTACATAACAAATCTTGCTCCTGCATATCTAAATACCATTAACAAAAACTATATACACTGATGTAGCTTGCAATGCTCTACTTGCTATCTATCACAACCTAGTTGGGAAAAAGAACCTAGAACACGAAAGAGGCATAATTTCGAAGGACTTAGTGAGGGGAGGGAAGGTCACAATTGACAAATGCATAGGATCAAGAGGAATTGACAAAAGAATTCTAGTATGACGGATAAATAATCAAGCCAAGAAAAGGGAAGAATCGAGGCAATAAGAAGTTATAAAATGAGACTTTAACATAATAGAGGCTTGAATAAATAATACTTAATGCAATGAGTGTACACAATAAGAATTTCATAATAATGGAAGCAATTTTTAAAACAAATAATAGAAAAACCAAGATGTTAGAAAGCGATATGTAATGTATTGACAGAACATGAACTCGAATGACCAATACATAAAATAACGGAGATTTGACATAATGAAACATCATAACAGATGCCATATACAAAACTTAACAGGACTATTAGCAAAACCTAACCTTGTTGCTCATAAAACAAGACATAACAGCATGATACGAATAAAACCTTCTTTATCTCTCTATTGCTTGAGCACTCAGTTCGGCATGAAAATAATTGACATGTGGCGTGATCGGCCGCATGTCGGATCTTGCCACTAGCAGATAACTATCTTCAACTACTTGCAAGTTAGGATCACGAATAGGTAATAGATGAAAGACCAATCACTATCAGTTCGTTCTGCCTGATCTTCTTTACAGATCTAGTCTCGGGCCCAACAACCTATGCATCCTTATGGGTAAAAAGTCCCAAAACCATCCCTAAGGGTGACATGACATAATGCTAATGAGAGGAATATAATACAAAATCCTAAACATGAATATAATCGAATGCTAAATAGTTTTGCATTATATCGGCAAGCAAGACCATTCAAATAACATGAAAAAAATGATAAGCTTGAAGACCGATAGAGTAAATGGGTCAGCAAGACCACTTTAATAAAAACACATACACATAAGCTAACAACAAGCATGGGGTCAGTCGATAAGGCTGTGGGGTGCCACAAACAAGAACTTGATAACATAAAGAAAGTTCTAGGCACCAGAACAATTGCAAACAGACAAGAATGAATAGACAAGCGGATATAATTTATTTTCCAAGAGAAAGAAAGACTATAACCTCACCTCAAAACTCCACAAAGGTGCTATCCATGTTCGACAGTCTTGGAGACCCTGACTTCTTGCCACCTATTCCAATAAAATGCATATAAATATTAATTCATCTATATAGTACTTTTTAGTAGTAATTAAATTACTAGTACGTCTTAACAACATGAATTTCCCATTTCAACGAGTGTCATTCTTAATTAAATCTTAATCTAGTTAGGGTACAGCAAATCCCATGCTATTAGGTTTTAATTCTTTGATCGCCAAAGCTATATTACTAGAATTAATATATATTTGGCTTTTACGAATAATTATAAATTTTTATTCCGAGGACAATGCATGTTTATCTCCCTAAAATGTATTGGTGCCGCTAAAAGGCATTAATCAAGGTGTTTATCAGTCCTAGCTACTATTTTATCTTAACATCAATAGTATATAATTTGATAGTTTAAGCCCATGTCTAATAGTCAAGTCAATCAATGGAAATTTTCTTACATTCTCTAATAATAATATTTCCTTAGAAGGTTACACAAAGTTAGGGTTTTAATTACATTAACTAGCTTAATTAACAATGGTGAAGCTTTATTTCAAAAAATTCAGGTCTGCCTAGAACTATATATACAACTATATAACCAATGTCTAATCTTAAATTCATAAAATCTTCCTAATCATAACCAAAATACATGGAAATACATTATATAAATGGGAAACAACTTTCATTTTCAATTGAGTTTTACCAAATAGTTTAGTTTTGAAGCCTATTTACTATCCAACACCACCGAGCATTTGTTCAATTTATTGCCTTGAAGAAGCTGCTGGACTGTTGTCACGCACTACTACCAAAATTGGAATATGGCTACACCAAAACGCGCGCCTCAACATTAGGAGTAAA
>JACGDI010005850.1:39149-116876 GCA_014898725.1 Jacaranda copaia
CACAAAAAAAAAATTCAATTTGAAAAGTTGATTTTTCATGTTGAAAATATAATATAAGATTCAATTTAATATTTAACTTACCTTAATTCACTAGAAATTTTAATTAACTTTAATTGGTGAAATCAAGTGTGTACTGGTGCATACTCAACTTTCGTTTAGGTGAGGTCAAGTAAGCTCTTTCGCTAATGGTTTTTTGAGGGGGTGTTTTGCCAATTGTCTCGCTCTTGTTTAAGGGCTTAAATAGATTTTGTATGCCTCACACTTGTTTACAGATTTAGGAAAACTTGGCCCTAAGTTTATCTAAAGACTTAAACAAATTTTGAAGTGAACAATTATAAGGAGTGGGATATTGAGGAATATACACCAAGTCAAAATATGATTGAATCCCACTAATGTGTGTGAAGAGTAGAGAAATAAAGAAAGGAGGTGATGTTGAAAGTGCAATCGTCAGCGAGTAGTCAACTGTCTAGGGGGCGATCGACACGGACGCAACCAAGCGGGCGTCCAAGGTTGAGTGTTGGATAGGTGTTGATGGCTGGACATCCACAGGGCGCCCTTGTCGAGGTTGCTAGCTGGGTACTTAGTGCTAGCACATGGTGGCGCCTGCTGGAGTCTACTATACTATTGGCGCCTTCTTCAGTGCCCGAGTTGGGCGTCTGTCCCTTTGGTGAATGTGGTCTTTCGCCTTTTCTTATGATATGGGCCAAATGTGTGATAAAGATGTGCGCAATATCACGGGGAACCAATAAAAGTTTCTTAAGAACAAGGCTTGTGGCTTGAAGGGCGTTGAAGGTGTTCGTCCAAGGTTTGCATTTTGCGAGCATATAAGAAAATTTTACTAGAATGTTTAGCACTTTGGTGGACCTCATTGAGTCTCGACGGTTATTTTTTATGTTTGTAGGGAGTAAGTTTTTTCGGAAGAACTTTGGGTTGTGTTTACTTAGTGATATTCTTCACAATAAAATATCACTCTACTATAAAAATAGGAGGCCCTCTAATTAGTTCCAGTAACTGTGTTGGCGCTTGTCTTCAACCAACCATTTATGAGCAATCGGTCTTTTTCAAGCTTCCAACTAACACCCCATCCTTTTATCTGATCACTTACTGGGGCTTTATTGGCATCCTATTTGATATTTTACATTGAGTATTCTGAATATTGCGAACCGATCAACCCACTACATGATCTTGGTGGTGATTGCTCCACTAAATATTGAGACATTAGAACCTCCACTGATAAATTCATTTTGTCCGTAATTTGGCATATTAAAAAAATTGGGGTGAATGGAAATTCGAAAAGTACTAGGAATTTTGTTGGTTTTTAGAATTATTAGATCGAGGATACTCCATAAATAGATTAAAATTTAAAATTTTAAATTAATTTGGATCAATTCAACCCCGAAAAAGAAAAAAAAATATGTAAATACTCGAATCAAGTGTTTGAAAGTAAGAGAAAGTAAAAATAAGTATTTTTTGTGAAAATAATTGATGGCATGAAATCATATTTATACAAAAAAAAAAAATAGTATTTAATTTTTAAAATATTAGTAATGGCTAGTTTTTAATGCCTAGTCTATAAATCTTGCTTACAAAGAACTTCCACAATGACAAAAAAGCTTCAATAATCCACAAAAAAATATAAAACAAAAATTACACTTAAATATGTGAAATATATAATTATATAAAATATAGAAAAAATTAAAATTTCCATATAAATCAATTCATAAGTTAATATAATATTTAGAATTCTTTACATCAATTATATAATTTATGTGAAACAAAAAGATAATTAAAATAATAAAAAATAAAACCTTTGATCAAAATTCTATATTTGGAACCTTAATGAAAGGCTCCATGTGTGAACCTCAAATAGCATTTGCATGGAGATGCTCCTAGCCCTGTAACTCTATCCATCTTGAAATTTGTTCTGCAGTCTATTAAAATTTTAAATTTAATATTATGTATTTAGAAAATTATCATATTTAGCTCGATTTTATCAAAAATTTGTAATAAGATTGAAATTGATGGTGTGGCATATCGAAAAAACGCATCGATAACGCTTGTCAAATCATAAATTTTTAATGAAATTGAATTAAATATCATAATTTATAAAACATACAAAATTTTAAAATTTAATGAGTTACAAATAAAATTTTAAAATAGACAAACTACAATGTGAAGAATATAATTTTCCCATCTTTGGCAAATCAAAGCAATTTGCAAGAAACGATTCTTAATTGATACCCTCACAACCACTAGATATATACATAGGAGCACCTTTCCCCTATTGAGAGTGCTGTTGTGACAACTAGATCTGTACATAGAAAAATATGTCGCAACGCCACTCTTTTCTCCATATTTTTTTAATGGAAAAAAAGAGTGGTGTTGTGACATATTTGATGCAGATCACACCGAGGCCGCCTCGTCAATCATAAAAGTTGGAATGCCCTGCCCACCAGCAACCTCTGGTGTGACTGCGCCGACCCACCTTAGATTTTGGTCCCATTAGTTAATTATGGGCCAGAGTTAGAATCCTTATCCACCTAAATCACATAAATTATGAGGATTTTCAACAATGAGTAATGGGTCGGATTTAAAATTTCTGTCCACTAACATTACATAAAACACGAGGGTAAGAATATATACATATTTATATAGAATTTTAGTCAATAATTATAATAATAATAATAATTGAGTATGTTTATAAAATTATCATCGAAAGCAGTGACCGAAAGTAAGTAATATCACATTATTGTTTAAGTGGGAAAATATTTATGATAAATGATAGTCGATTAGTTAATTCCACTCGTTATTGGCATTAGCTTTCAGTCCCACCATCGGTACCACTAAATATAAAATTAATCTGCAAATTTGCATAGATTACCACATGCTTGAAGAACTTTTGAGAAAGACTAGAGCAGTAATACGGCAAATCCAAAGTATCAAGATTAGAAAGTGGATTGATAGGGTGAATTAGGTGTATCCGATCGTTCCTTCTCAACATCGTCATCAAATGAATGCTATTTCTGGAGGACTCAAAGAATTTCGCTTGTCATAGTGGAGCAAATTAGTAATGCAAATTGATATTAATATTTCGAAATTAGATTATTTATTACTCGAACATCTTACTTGTATTAATAGTATCTTGTTGATTTGGTAATATAAACAGATTACACAACCAATAGCTACTCTAAACCTTCTAATTGATAAATGGCGTAAATACTTATATAAATCTATCATCAAGAATACGCAGTAAGATTTGAACGTTTTTATAAGATCAACATTTAATTAAAAAAAACTAATATATTGAAAAAATAAATGATTTAGTATTAATATTATATCAAACGGAACATTCAAATGTGGATGCATAGAAGCATAATATAAAATATCCAGCTCTTGGTCCTCCAATATCCTTGAGAACTTTGATTATTGTTGGAGGAATGCAGCATGAGACTGAAACTATTATGTACTAAGTGTAGTTCGTGGTTACAATGGTTAGGTTTCATCGAGCAGACGACAAATCAAGTACAAAATTCTTTCATCCTTCCTAACCAAGTGGGTGTACCAAACACATTCAGCTAAAATAACTGCGTTATGGGCCAACCGCCAACGCTATATTTTAAATCCATAATTAAAATATTTCTCGAATTAAGACTATATATCATCCTCCCTTTTTTTGTTTACCCCCAATTTCTTTCATAGTGCTTATAAACTTATTCGTTTTTAATGTATCAACTACCAAACTTATTTGCCAAGCCTAATTGTACGGACACGTGATTTTAATGGAGGATGTGGGGTCGAAGCAACTTCAATTATACCAATTCTAACCCCAAATCGAGAGTTGATTGAGACCATTAAAATACTTAAATCAAATTAGAAACGATCCTCCTATAAAATAATAATAATGATAATACCAACTACTAAATGCAATCGATTCTTAAGTAATAGTCTCCCCTTTCAAAATCACAAATCCATTGTAGCAGTAGATCAAACAACTTGACAATTTCTTTAATCATAATACAATTAATTTAATTATTTTTTTCTATTTAATTGAATAATCTTCAATAGTACAAAAAGTATTATATATGTCAAATCATTAAAATAAATTAGTTATTTTCTAATTTTTTAATTAAAATTCCAAATTCAAATATATTGTGGATAACAACGGATGATCTAGCTACTATAAGAATTGAATTAGTTTAATTTGTGTCGGTGTGAAAATTTATTCTACTATGTGGATCGGCTAAATCAATTGTTTCCCACAATTGATTGTCGAACCAGATGATTGCATTAAAGAGGGAACTTTGCTCGATAGCAATTGCGCTTTCATCTCACTTAAAGACAATTATCATGTAGACTTGTAGAACTAATAAAAACCTAATAAAAAAAACTGAAAATTGGTGAAAATAATTAAAAACTAAGAAAATAAATTTGCTGAAATTACAGATAAGGGACACTGAAAAGTGTTACAAAATGACTAAAAATGTGAAATATATGAATTAAAAGAAAGATAAAACTGAAATAAATTAACTCAAGTGTGTTGAATTTGAGTGTGTGTTCTTTCTTGTGAATAATTCTTTATATGCTGTTGGAAATAGTCATTAATGCCTATATCTCGCAGTTGCTTCCGAATTCCTTAATCCCCTTCTTTACTACCCCCTTTTTCAAGACGTCGTATAGACAGTGTTTTGATGAGTGGCCGCTCCATTTTTGCCATTTTCTCCGTATTTTTCAGGACTATAGATGATCGTGACTTTTTGTATTATTTCTTTTTTCTTTTAATTTAATCAACATATATTTGAAATTTCTAATATTTCATCTTATATTCTAAAACTACCAATGCACGGATTCTTTAAAATTGTTATGTATTAATATAGTTATTGAATTATAAATATAACAAAAATAATAATATAAAAATAAAAAATATCACAAAAAATATCAATTAATTAGTAAAATTAAATTTAAATTTTTAAAATTTAGTATTTAAAAGTTTGCAAAATATAAAGGCATCTCACATAAAATATGTCATAAAAAATAAATTTTAAAATTATTCAGAGAGAAGTTAAAGTTTTTTTTTTAAAAAAAATCATCCAAAAATAAACATATATGAATATGATTATGTACTTTATTAAATAAAATATTATGCGATCAAAAGCTAACAGATAGTTGCATTAAAAAATAAAATATATGAGAATGATATAGAACACAAGATTGATAGCTTGAAAGTTGTGTGAAAAAAATTTAAATTATAATATTTTAAGATTATTTTAGACTTATAAGAGAATGAGTATATATTAAGTTAAAACTTAAAATGTAAAGAATTAAATAATATATTAGTTGCCAAGGATTAGAAAAATCTTATTTAATTTAATTTTGATTAAAAATCAATTAAGTCAAGACAAAACTATGATAGTAAATATAAAAAAAGAATTAAAATAATTAAAATAAACATATAAAATAATTACAAAGTTAAGATCAATATTAGTATATAAGTTTATAGAAACCTTTTAATTTGACTTATAGCTTAGTTATAGAATTATTAAGTGAAGAAAAAAGTTTAATATTAGTAATGCAAAATTAAAATCATAAAGTAATTAAAAGTTCAAAATTAATTTTAAATAGAAATTAGTGATAAGATATGAGGATGAAATTAGAATGTAAAAACAAATATGGAAAAAATAAATTATTATGTTCATTCTCAACTTTTTTGTATGAATGTAATTAGATCTTCATATTACATTTCACAAATAGCAAGAAACAAAAAAGTGAATAACAAAAAATTTGTTAAACTTTCAAACACTCAAAATTAAAAAAAAAATAAAAAAAATTATATATATAAATATGTTTTTTTGATAGACTATATAATGTTCAGAGTTATGAACTTGAAAAGTTAATTGGTGTATTTTCTATTGAAATAACCATCTCATAATTTTTTTTAAATATATAAAAAATGATCCAAGAATATATATTGATGTAATATATAAATTTTTTAAAAAGAATTCGAATTATACATATTTGTACACACATAATTACAAATATATCAATATAAAATAAAATTAAAATGACATACTTCTAAAATTATAAATATTCAAAAGGTGAAATAAATTTTAAAAATATTAAAAAAAATCTCATCATATAAAACTATAAACTTATATGAACAAAAAAAGGCGAATTGAAAAATAAATTAAAAAAATTTAACAATAAATTAATAACTTGATTCAAAAAAATAAGTAAAAGGATGCTAAATATATAATAATTTAAATAAAATAAAAATTAAATGATAAAATTTATCAATAATTAAGGAAAAAAATGTAACTAATAAAATTAAATTAAAAATATTAAGGGCAATTAATAAATCTTATAATAAATGATTGATAACATAAACTAAGTAGTACACAAAAAAGATATAGAAATTTATAAATTTAATAGTAATAAAAGCTAAATGATAGACTTTATTTAGATTGAAAAGAAAATTATATTAGTAAAATTCAAAAAATCTCTTCCATTATGTAATATACCAAAAATAAACCCAAAATAAAATAAAATATAATAAGCGAACAATAAAAATCAAATAAACAATAAACACTTCGAATAATGAATTAAAGATACACAGAAAGAAATAGAAGCAAAAAAATACTAAAAAATAAAGAGGACACAAAGAGTAGAGTGGAAAAAAAATGTTAGAAGCTGAGAAAATAATGAAATGACTTTTGAAAGATTATATATATAATAATATAGGTGTAAATTAGTTATTAAGAATAAGAGAAAATTACGAAAAACTTATCAAACTATAGAGTTTAAATGATCAACAAATTTTCTACATATTGAAAGTACAGATAGAAAAGATTTTCTAGATAAAATGCAATTATTTTTTAATATTAGAGATAAATAAAGAATATTGTTCCAATCAAGAAAATAATTTTAAAAAAAATCAAATATATTTAAAATGATAAATAATATCAAATTTAATTAAAAAAATTTAAAATTCTAATAATTCAAATTTTAGTCAATATTGCACAATTATGGGTTTCACATCATTGTGCTACTATATCTATACTATTATATATAGCACAATGGTGTGAAACCCATAATTATGCAATTTTGATTCCAATTGCATAATTTTGGCTAAATAGCAAAATTTTAGAAATTTGAACATTTTAATTCTTTTAAAAAATTTTCATTATTTATTGATTTTTATCTCTAACTAATATGATTGTACCTTATCTATAATTTTCTTTCATTCGAAATTTAAAATACATCTATCTATCTATATTATTATACATCGCACAATGATGTGGAACCTATAACTGTGCAATTTTGACCAAATTTTGAATTCTTAAGATTTTGATTTTTTTAATTAAATTTAAAATTTGGTTTTTTGTTATTAAATTTAATTCTTTGAAATTATTTTCTTGATTAGAACAATATTGTTTATTTATCTCTAATATATAAAAATAATTGTATTTTATCTACAAAAGTTTTTCCATCTCTACTTTCAATATATGGAAGATTTCATGATAATTTGAACTCTATATTTTGATAAGTCTTTCATGGTTTTCTTTTATCTTTAATAATTAATTTATATCTATACTACTATCTATAAAGTCTTTTAAAGGTCATTTCATTATATTTTGAGGTTCTAGCATTTTTAGTATTTACCTTTTTTCTTTTCTTTTCTTTTTTTGGTTTATTTTAGGTATATTACATGATGGGAGAGATTTTTTATATTTTAATGCTATAATTTTCTTTTCAACCTAAATAAAGTCTATCATTTAGCTGTTATTACTATTAAATTTGTAAATTTCTATATCTTTTTTGTTTACAACATAGTTTATGTTATCAATTCATTTATTATGAGATTTATTAATTGTACTTAATATTTTAATTTAATTTAATTTTTATTAGTAACAATTTTCTCCTTAATTATTGATAAATTTTGTCATGTAATTTTTATTTTATTTAAATTATTATACATTTAGCATCCTTTTACTCATTTTTTGAATCAAGTTATTAATTTATCGGTAAATTTTGTTATTTATTTTTCAATTTTCTTTCTTTCTTTTGCTTTTTGAAGTTTATAGTTTTATAGGATGAAATCTATTTTTTTGTTTTAATATTTTTAAAATTTATTTCTCTTTTTTGAATATTTTTAATTTTAGAAGTATGTCATTTAATTTTAATTTATATTCATATATTTGTAATTATGTATGTATAAATATGTATAATTCAAACTCTTTTTAAAAATTATATATATATATATATATATATATACTACATCTATATATATTCTTAAATCATTTTTGATATGTTTAAAAAAAGTATGAGATGGTTATTTCAATAGAAAATACACTCATTAACTTTTTAAGTTTATAACTCTAGACATTATTTAGTCTATAATATATTTTTATTTTTAATTTTTTTTAAATTTTGATTGTTTGAAAGGTTAACAACTTTTTTTGTTATTCATTTTTTTTCCTGCTATTTGTGAAATATAATATGAAAATCCAATTACATTCATACAAAAAATTTCAGAATGAACACAATAATTTATTTTTTCCATATTTTATTGTACATTCTAATTTCATCCCCATATCTTATCACTAATTTCTATTAAAAATTAATTTTGATTTTATAAGTACTTTATCAATTTACTATGATTTTAACCTTGCTGATATAGGATAGTCTAATAGGCCCGCTAAGGAAGCCCAATGTTAGTTTCATTCAGCCTAACAGGTTTTGGAGCTAACCCATTTGACAACAACTATTTGGTCGAGTAAGCTATTATCGATCAGGCTCGACGGGACGCGTCACCTATTCTAGCCTATTCCGCCAGATACTAGGTCAATTACTTAAATGGTCGATCAGACCTCAGGTCTTTTTCTCCGATACTGATTCAAATCCACGCCGCATTTGTTATTTTGTTAGATACCATGCCTCCGCATTAATTACACGTGACTGCCAGTACAGTCGCTGCCACCAACTCTGCCACCACCTTGGGCAAAGAGGCGCCTACCAAAAGTATTGTTCACCCTGAAAAACAGAATATTGTGCCACCTGGAACAATACCGAAATCTGAAATGACCATTAACCTCCTAGTGAGGATTAAAGCCTACTTCACCTAATAGGGGCACCTTTGACAAATCGCGCATCAAGAGAAGGTTATAAATACCTCACAGTCCATCACACTCAAGGTAATGCCAAATACACCATAAGCTTTCTATATTCTGTTCAATTACCTCATCTCGACTAGAACTGACTTGAGCATTGAAGTGCCTTAATTGGGGACACCTCGGCTAGTTTAATATGTGTTTATTATTGCAGATCTCAGACCTCGAGAAGTACACAAGTTGGATTACTCGACCTCTCTGGTCGGATCAACTCCAAACAGTACCCTCTCATTCTAAGCTATTTTCAACTTCATCACTTGCATTACTAATGCCAAATTTTTTTCTTCACTTAATAATTCGATAACTAAGCTATGAGTCAAATTAAAAGATTTCCATAAACTTATATACTAACAATGATCTTAACTTTGTAATTATTTTATATATTTATTTTAATTTTTTAATTTTTTTAATTTTTACTATCATAGTTTTGTCTTGACTTAACTAATTTTTAATCAAAAACTAAAATTAAATAAGTTTTTTTTTGTAGTCCTTGGCAACTAATATATTATTTAATTCTTTATATTTTAAGTTTTAACTTAATATATATACTCATCCTTTTTTAAGTCTAAAATGATCTTAAAGTATTATAATTTTAAATTTTTTCAAATAACTTTCAAGCCATCAAGTGTTTTATATCATTCTTATATATTTTTATTTGTTAATGCAACTATATGTTAGCTTTTGAGCGCATAATATATTTTTTAAAAAAAGTACATAATTATATTCATAGATTTCTATTTTTGGATGTTTTAAAATTTTTTAACTTTCTACTGAATAATTTTAAAATTTATTTTTTATAACATAATGTATATGAGATGCCTTTATGTTTTTGTAAACTTTTAAATACTAAATTTTAAATTTTAAAATTTAGTTTTACTAATTAGTTGATATTTTTGTGACATTTTTATTTTTATATTATTATTTTAGTTATCTTTATAATTCAATAATTACATTAATATATAATAATTTTAAAGAATCTGTGCATAGCAAGAGGATCACGCTAGTATAATAGTATAGATAGATATATTTTAAATTTTGAATGAAAGAAAATTAAAGATAAGATACAATCACATCTGATATGGGATGTCTCAGTAGACCCAGCCCAACAACTATAGACCCTAACATGCACTTCCAGCCTTATCTTGCCTTTGAGGCCTAATCTGTTGGGTCGTTGACCACTGCTATGTTGCCTATGCAATAAGAAGGACTGCGCCACTCGGCCATAGATCCCAGGTCGAGTATGCGTGTTCAATCATATCCAACGAGAGGTCTCATGCGCGGTGCCTCTGGAAGCCGCCCGCTCCCAGAAACCAATTCTATGGTCAACCCGTTGTCAACTAGCGAGGTCATCCCAACTTTGAATCGTATCTCTATCATATTTAATACTCTGATAAGCAGTATGGCTCGATATTAATGGTGCATGCCACCATAGTACTACCTCTACCTTTGCTTTTATCAAGAGGCGTACCACCAGTATACTATTCTATCTCGAAAAGTGGGAGCTGGTGCCACTTGAAATAGTACAGGGATGGAAAATGACCCAAAGCTCATCATACAAGGACAAGAGCCCCCTACACACGTTAGGGGCATTTTAGACATATCATCTACATGAAGAAGGCTATAAATACTCCGTTGCTAGCTACTTAAGGTATGCTATTCTTTACTATAAGCCCTCACTCTACTACCTAGTTTATCTACTCGACCAATACTGACTCGAGTGTCGAAGAGCTTTAGCTGAGAGCACCATAGCTAGTCTGACATTTACTCGTGATTGCAAATCTCAGCTCAAAGCTATTTCTCATTGAGACCACTTGACCAGCTAGGTTGAGTTAGCCCAACTCCAACTTAATCCAGTAAATACTATTTCTAACCTCATTATTTTGGCATCGTCTGTGGGAATGTGAGATTGTAATTGAAAAATGGTAAACACCAGGCAAGCAACTTTAGAAAGAGAGGAAAATAGAAGGAAAATGTCTCTTCCTACCCCTTCGCCTCATCAAGAGCTAAATGCTCCAGAACCCATTACTCTATTGGAGCAAGTTGTCACTTTGATTATGCCTCAGCTGATGCAACTAATTAGTGAACAAATCTTTGCTTAGCTATCTGCCACCCTGAATCAACATACAGTTGTGCCTGCCTCAGCATCTAGTGCGACTCTGTAACCCCTACCTCTTGAAGAAAGATTCCATAGAGATAGCCATGGTCGACCAGAATCTAGGCGGCAATTGACAAGACACGAGGTCAGCCCCAAACGCCTTTCTAGAGAAAGGGGTTAACTCGATCCACAGGAATAAATTATTGATTCTATTAACCATTACGTTCAGCCTATTCAAACTCAACAGTGCAATAAGGTTAAAGGTTCAAGACCAGAGTAGTGGGAGAAGATTGATAAGTTAGCAGATCATGTTGCTCGACCCCTTTGAGCTTTGTAGCCCAATAGGGTTGAGCGCCTGAGGCTTTAATTTGACAAGAATATAACCTAGGTGAATTGAGAAGAGTGGGAAAAGTATCTCATCAAGTTCAATAGTTGAACAGATGGCTCAAGAAGATATCGAGGAGAAATATCAAAAAGATCCCCAACCCTGATGGTCACCAAAGGTTTCACCAGGAAAGAGGGTTATTGTTTGTCCAGAAGATAACCGATGAGCGCATTGTTGTTGACGGCAAAGTTCCAACTGGACTTTCGCAGTATGATAGCTCAATAGACATAAATGAGTACCTGATGTAGTTCAAACACATGATGCAATTGTATGGTCACAATGAGTATATACACACGAAGATGCTAGTCACCACATTTCAGGGCAATGTACTTGATTGATTTGTCAACCTTAAGTTGGATTCGATATAATCCTATGACTAGTTGTGTGATAAGTTCCTTCACCAGTTCATCCATCGATGGCGAAGCTCCCCCATACCCATCTTCATATTGCGAAGCAGAATAAAAGGGAGTCCTTCTGTGATTTCTTCACTAGGTGCAATACAGAGGTGTTGAAAATTGACAACTCAAGGATTGAGTTTCTAATCGATGTCATTTTCTTAGTACTCAGGCATAAGAAGTGCACCAATGCTTTGGTACAAGATCATCCCCGATCGATGGAGGAGCTACTCGATTTGACATAAAGGTATATGACCCAAGAGGAGATGAACAGACTAAAATTTGACATAAGGTCAAGAAAAAAAGAAGAAGAAAGACGACCAACAGTAGAGAGAGGGTCATCAATCTCCCATCAAACACTTTCATGACTACACACCACTTAACCTCCAGAGGAAGGAGGTGTTGTTCATGATCTAACATGACAACCTCTTTAAAAATACATGGAAGTTAACTGAAATAGAAGCCATGAAAAAATAAAAAAAGTATTGCCACTCCCATAAACAAAGGGACCACGACACGAGAGATTATTTTAATTTGCATGATGAAATTGAGAGGCTAATTAGATAGGGCCATCTCAAGAAGTATGTGGCTAAAGGTGAGTCAACAGAAGGGAGCAAAATTGACTAGGTTCCTTGTGGAGAGAGGTCGGTTAACTTGAGGAGAAAGGACAAAAAATAGAAACCTACTCAGGACACCCGCCCGTCCATTCGAGGAGTGATTGATATGATTATAAGAGATCCTACTGGAGGGGTACCCGAAGTTCACAAAGAGGCAGATACAAAAGCGATTGGACTCAACCAATGCTTCCTCTATCGAAATAATGTTCCACTTGTCCACTAGTGCAGAACCTATCTTTTTCACCGACGTCAACCTCACCCACCTTAAGGGTAAGAGTAAAGTTGATTGCCCAATAGTGGCCTCCATTGAGATCACCAACTTTAAAGTTAGAAAGGTTTTGGTCGACAATAGCAGCTCCACTAATATCATTTTTCTATCGACCTTGAAAAGGATGAATTTGGGCTAGTTGAAGTTTGAGCTTGTGTGCACACCCTTAGTTAGATTTGGGGGATCAAAGATCATACTAGAAGGCTTTATCAACTTATCTACATCATTCGAGGAAGCACCCCTGAGGAAAACACTCATGATCAACTATCTAGTCATCGATACCCCATTTCCTTACAATGTTATAATTGGGCGACCAATTTTAAATGATTTACAAGCCATTGTCTCAACTTACCACATAAAAATTAAATTCCTGACCCCAACAGGCACCTGTGAGCTACTGTGCAACATTAAAGAGGCATGGCATTATTATACGATTTTGATCAAGTCGAGCGAGTAGAAGACTCAACCACAGCTAAAGACCTTGGGGGATTCCCTTATAGTAGAACCCAAAGAGAAACAAGCTAGCAAAAAGAGAAAGTTGAAAAAAACCAGAGTAGAGCTCATCGGGGGGTTCAAAACAGTCAAGTTGGAGCCTGAGAACCCTGATAAGACCACCAGGATTGGAACTGATATAGGCCACTACCTGGATACCTCATGGTTAATTTTTTGTGGAGAAACATCGACATCTTTGCATGGAAGGCATTTGACCTTTGGGGAATTGACCCCAGTGCCATCATCCACTGCCTCAATGTGGACCCCTCATACAAATCTATCAAGCAGAAAATGAGAACTTTCAATGCTGAGAGGTTTTAGATCATCGAGAAGACAGTTAGCAAACTCCTAATACAGGCTATATTATAGAAATTCAGTATCCATCCTAGCTTTCTAATATTGTACTTGTCTCCAAGAATGAGGGAAAATAGCGCATGTGTAATGATTTCAATGGTTTGAATAAAGCTTTCCCTAAAGATTCTTACCCTTTGCCTCGTATAGATTTACTAGTAAATTCTACTGCTGGTTGTGAATTGTTGAGTATGATGGATGCTTTCTAAGGTTATCACCAAATATTCATGGCACCCGAGGATAGGGGTAAGACCTCTTTTGTGGTCCTTCATGGGGTTTATTGCATTTTGGTCATGTCTTTTAGGCTTAAAAACATTGGGCCAACCTATTAGAGACTGATCAACTTTATGCTTAAGAATGAGATCAACAAGTTTATGGAGATTTATGTTGATGACATGATCACCAAAATAGAGAAGGCCAAAAACCATCTACTCGACCTCAACTATACGTTTGCCATATTGCGAGCTTTTGATATGCAATTAAACCTGAACAAGTTTACCCTTAAAGTTTGAGGAGGTAAATTCTTGGGTTACTTGGTCAGTCAAAGGGGCATCGAGGCTAATCCACAGAAAATCCAAGTAGTGTTGGACATACGCCACCTTTAATAGCCAGAAACATACAGTGCCTGGTCGTAAGGATTTTAGCTCTTAGTAGGTTTATCTCTCGTTTGGCTGACAAGAGCCTACTTTTTTTCAAGATACTTAGGAACATAAAAATATTGGGCTTCTAATGGGATGAACAATGTGATCAAACTCTAGTCAAATTGAAGCAATACTTGTCCTCGCCTCCCATGCTTGCCAATCTAAAATTAGGAGAGGTGTTGCATATTTACTTGACTATTTTTGAAGCCTCAATCAGCTTAGTTTTGGTCTCAACCAAAGCTGGAAACCATCGACCAATTTATTACTGTAGCAAGGTGCTACAAGAACCAGAACAAAACTATTTGGAGATCGAGAAGTTTGCTCTCACATTAGTCACTGCAGCTCAAAAGTTGTGACTATATTTTCAATCCCATACAATTATAGTACTGATGAACCAGTCGTTGAAGCAAGTACTCTCAAAGCTAAATATGTTTGGGAGATTAACAAAATGGGCCATCAAATTAGGAGAGTTTAACATCACTTTTCAATCTAGAGTAGCCATTAAAACATAGGTTTTGACATATTTCATTAGCGAGCTGGTCGATCTCCTTAAGCAGAATTGTGAAACCCTTTGTGTTTAGACCTTGCACGTCAATGGGTCAGCAACCACTTTAGGAGGTGGTGTAGGTTTTGCTCTCTATTTTCCTTTGGCAGAGAAGTACAACTTCACAATTAAGTTTGATTATGAAATGACCAACAATGAAGCGGAGTATGAAGCTCTCATGCTGGAATAAGGATGGCACTAGACCAATAGGTCGAGCACTTAGCAGCAATCATAGACTCTTCGTTGGTCACAGAAAAGGTTGAAGGAAATTTTGATGCTAAGGACTCAACGATGAGCTAGTACCTATTAGAGGTCAAAAGACTACATCAATCGTTCAAAAAACTCACCTTAGCTAGGTACCTTGATCAGAGAACAAGCAAATGGATGAATTTGCCATCTAGACCAGAGGAACAAGAGACAGAACAATAACCTTTCTAGTCATTGGAAAGCTATCAATAGGCATCCTTAAATAGATTTTGTGAGGAGCATCAAAGAAATACTTTCTTCTTGGCAAGATCCAATAAAGCTTTATCTGAGTCAAGGTGCAGTTCCCGACAACAAGAATGAAGCATGCAAGCTTAGAGATTGAGCAGCCAAGTTTACCCTCGATAAGCATGATTAGCTTTATAAAAGGTCAATCTTCGGACCACCCCTTAGGTGCTTGGACCCTAACTAGGCTCATGAAGTTTTGCAAGATATCTAGTGGGTATTTGTGGGAGCCACACTAGAGGGAGATCTCTTACTCATAAGGTCATAAGATACAGATACTTTATGCCCATGCTAATGAAAGATGCTGTTGACTTTGCTCGAAAATACCCATCTTGCCAAGTCCACTCGAACATCCCATACTAGCCCGCCACTTACATGATCAATGTTCAGGTTGTATGGCCATTTGACCAGTAGGGGATTGATAATGTGGGGTCTTTGCCAAAGATGATGGGTTAGAGGAAATTCAAAATTGTGGTGATCAAATATTTCATCAAATGGGTTGAGGCTAAGGTAGTCCCAAAAATAACGGATGCCGCCATCAAGAGTTTTATTTAGAACAACATCATCTACCATTTTAGTCTCCCCAAGATCTTTATTTCGAACAATGGAACATAATTCCAGAACAAAAACACATGACATTGGTGCGAAGCTTTGGGGATCAGCCACCACTTCACTTCGGTGGGGAATCCTTAGTTTAATAGCTAGACAGAGGTATTGAGCAGAATTATTCTTGACCACTCGAAAGCTCGAATAGAGAGGATCGAATCGAGCTGGGCAGATGACCTCCTAGGGGTGTTATGGGCATATAGAATCACCCCCCATACAACCACAGGTCACAGCCTTTATAGTTTAGTTTATGGTTCTAAAGTAGTCATCCCCTCTGAACTTATATATCACACAGCCCGAGTGATCTACTTCAATTTAATCAGAAACAAATTTGAAAAGAAACTTGATATGGAGATAATTGACGAGCAATAACAAGAAGCCTATAACACCATGTAATGCTATAGATCAAAGATGGTAGAAAACTACAACAGAGGGGTTTGGCCACGCCATTTCAAGGTCAGAGACTTGGTTCTCAAGAAACTGGAAGTATTTAAGAATGTTAACAAACTTGACCTAAAATGGGAAAGGCCCTATACTATCATCAAGGTGTCAAAGCACAATGCATATCGGCTAGTAGACATCAACGGCAATAAACTTACATGTCCATAGAATGCCATTAACTTGAAGAAAATCTATGTATGAAAGCTTTGTAATAGTTGTTGTATTGTTTGATATAAAAAGTTTTTAGCAATTCTGCTATCATTTACCTGTAATGATACAATTTACTTGTAATGATACAATAACACCTAAGTCCCCTCCCGCAACTTAAAAAGCTTACAGTCGACCTCGTAGTTGACCTAAGAAGCAGTTTCAAGCTATTAATCCAAGGCTTTTCAGCCTAGTGTTTACAGTCAATCCCGTAGTCGACCCAAGAAGTAATTTCAAGCTGCCAAATCAAAACTTTCAACCCAAAGTTTCAGTTGACCCCACTGTCGACCAAAGCATAGTCTCCTAGGTGTGGAGCTAATATTGTTTCCATTAGCATCTGTCCTTAATCTAACCAAAAGTTATGACCCTAGGATCGAGGAACACCTCATTACAACGTGACCGACCTTTCTATATTAATCACACACTAGTGCACCTTTCATTAAATCATTTATGTTTCTCTCTCGATCAATGAAAAAATATATCAAAGTTTGACCTCACAGTCGAAAATAAAATCAAGTGAATATAATCATTTCGATAAAACTACCCATTTTAATGTAATGTTAATTTCGACCAGTACCTTGGGTTAATTTTATTATGTTTATTCTTATTGATTAAAATTAACCACAAATATTTTTTCTTAACTCGTGGCCAAGGTATTATTTATCAACCATTCACATTTGATTAGGACAAAACTGCAAAGTTAAAGCGTGAAACATATTAGACAGCAAGAAATAATTTTTCATTAACTCTAAGGATTCGAGTGCAAACTTGGATTACAAAGATGGACAAAGAAAAAGAGAGAGAGAAGATTACAAAAAGTATAAAACAACCCATGCTGGGCAACCATAATCTTAGCAGCAAAAACATCAATGGTTGCTCAACCTTGCACCTTTAGTTCAAACCACCCAAGGGCCCTCTTCAATAGCTTGGTCGAGCTCATTGCTCGACAAAATTGGAACCACCATGGGACTATTAGCCTCATGCTCCGGCCT
Source organism: Jacaranda copaia (assembly GCA_014898725.1). Taxonomy (NCBI): domain Eukaryota; kingdom Viridiplantae; phylum Streptophyta; class Magnoliopsida; order Lamiales; family Bignoniaceae; genus Jacaranda; species Jacaranda copaia. Next base: position 56,837 of record JACGDI010005850.1, read on the forward strand.
CACTATAATAGGGGGAAGAGCAACTGGCGCTAGTCATGAAGATTCTACCTCATCGACTAGAAAGTCCCTAAGGTATGGCAAATATCCGCCTACATCAACTATGCCATCACGGATCTTGAAGGCAAAGTCATTCAAAAAATTAAACTCTGTCACCATGGCAGCTAGCCTCTTTTCCATCTTTACTTGTCTCTTTTGTGGTCATAGACTTGATCGGAATATCCCTCGCAGCCCTCCCTCAACACCTATCTCTTCAGGCTTAGGATATGGCCGCAGCTTCTCATCTGGGATACGACTGATGCAGCCCTTGTCCTTTGATCAAAAGGCGTAGCCCAGATACTCAAGCTGCTTTTAGCCTTCTCGAATGTAATCTTCGCGTCATCCAGCAAAAAGACTGTGCCCGCATCCTGAAAGGTTAAGCATAATATCAATTGTTGCATCATCTCCCATAACGTGAACAAGAGCTTTTTATAAAATTTTTCTTGGGCTTTTTGTATAGCAGCATTGTGCCCTACTGTTTTACCAGAATCATAGCTTTGTTGCATGTCCAGTTGAGTCTGATGCAGCAGCTATCCATCTTATTTTCTTTGATCGCTAGAACTAACTATTGGTCTTTAGTTGCAAGCCGCTCATGGAGGTCCTTAACCTCTTTTGCCAACTAGTCGACCCTAGCTTGGGAGAACTCAAGCTATACTTTCATCGTTTGCATGTCCCCTCCCTCCTCTAATCTTACATGATCGGCCAGAGCCAACTTTGACCTCTGGTAAAATTGGTAGCCCAGTTGGCTTACCTGAAAGCAAAAATTTCTCATCAGTACAGCATGATTGACCATTAATAGATAGCATTCAACTAGAAACTTGAATCAACCATACATTTATCATGTTGCTATGGTACACTAAAGCCTTGAGTGCACTTATCTAGCTCAAGTCCATCAACTTCTTTAGGTCAAACACGAAGAGCTCGACCACCATCACTTTAAGCATAGTGGTCCTGGTCGACCTCAATGACATGATAGAGTGCGTGTTGTGGATGGCGATGGAGGGCTCTATTCTGAATTAGGGTGACAACAGCTTGGGAAGTTGAAACAGTATGCCATCACTGCGCTTATTGAACAGATCGTAGGCCAAAGGTTTCCTAGCTACTGCAGCCTTTCCTTTGCCCTTGTTGCTCACCACCTTCTTTGGAGATGGGCTTCCCTACTTGACCAATTATCTTTTGCCCTGATCAGCAAAGTTACTGCTAATTGTCACCATTGGTTGAGAAGGTAACATTCTTGGAGTTGATATAACCGTTTGCAACATCGGGGCAGTAGTGAAGGTGTCTTCTTGTAGAATAGCTACTGCTTGGCAATGCTCCTTTTTTCTTTAGGCTTGTGCAATTACTTCTTGCCTAGCGTGATTCATGATTTCTTCTCGATCTGCTAACACAGAAGACAAAGGAAAAAACAAGCGATTAAACTCGAGTAGAAAGATGCACAAAATAAATAATCATAAAAATCAACAAAGAGCTTCTACCTAGTCAATTACCTGCTGGCAAGTTCAACTCAGCCGACGATAAGCCAGCTAGCACCAAACATCTCTCCTCAATTAATATAGAGGCCTCCATTTGGCCAAACTCAATTAGATCACGAATAAAGGTATTTCACCAACTCATGATTGGGTTGTTAAGCATCTCGACGTGCCCCATCTACTATTCTCTTAGAATATTAAACCCCTAGGCCCTCGAACATACAAAAATATTTTTTTCACTCTTAGCCGTAGGAGGAAGATAGAGTAACTAAAATATTTAGATGAGGTCGCACTGTTAGGTAATGGAATCTGGATTCCTCGGTGCTATCCAACCTTTGGGACATGGGGAGGTGTAAAAGGTTGGAAAAGTTTGCAAGCATAGCTGGCGAATTTAGTAAATACATCAGTATGACAAAGCCATATATGGTCGAGAAGTAATTAGGTATGAGCTGCGTTATGCAAACCTCTAGACCTCCTAGCAGGTCAACTATGGCTACATTAAGGGAAAACCTAAGATCATATCCAACTGCCTTCTCAAAAACAGTGATATACCTCCTGAGAGGTTGATGCATTCTATTCCGTGTACTAGGAACTAGGAGTCCATACTTAATAGGGACATGATAAAACTCTCTGATACGTATGAGGTTGATCGGGGTGATTTTTCAAATGATTTCACTGTAATGGTTTGGAGTGAAAAGTTAACCACACGATGTTGGCACCTCACTTGGGTCAGCATTGCCCCTAAAAGTAGTCTGCTCGTCGACAAGCTACTTGAAATGCTCTCACTATTACCCTCTCTCTGAAATGGTGCCCTTTGAGACCTAGTGGCCTCACTATCGGTAGTATTTGATAGGCTTAACGAACAGCTAAGGAAAAACTAGAGTTGAAAGAAAAAACTTATAGGATCTCGATGAAACTCTAGAGCGCAAAATGGAAAGATAAAAGCGCTATGAATTTCAAACTCGGCCAGATGCAATGCAGTGAAAGAGTAAAATGAGCATTTTTACCACACCTATTTATTGGCACTGGCACGCGGGAAATCAACTGGTGGTAATAATTACACAGTCGTCATTGGGGCTTCACATGGCTCAACGCAACAAGTGCATTAAATGCGCCAAAACCTTGGTCGAGTGTTCAAAACCTCAATTGAATGTTCAAAACTCTAGTCAAATGTCCAAAACCCTGGTTAATCATCTAAAACTGCCAATCAGCAATGTAACTACTCCCTACTACTTCTCATTGATAGTCTCGATCAAGACCACAAGTGAGGGGGACACATGATATGGGATGGCCTAGCAGGTCTAGCCTAATTGCTATTGACCCCAGAACACACTTTCAAGCCCATCTTGCCTCAAAGGCCCAATCAGTTAGGTTGTTGACCATTGCTTTGTCACCTATGCAATAAGCAGGATCGTGCCACTTAACCATAAATCCCATGTCAAGTGCGCATGTTCGATCGTATCCAACAAGAGGTCTTGAGTGTCGTGCTTCTAGAGGCTACCCGCTCCCAGAAATCAGTTCTATGGTCGACCTATTATCGACCAGCATGGTCATCCCAACACCAAATCATATCTTTGTCACATTTAATGCCCTGATAGGTAGTATGCCTCTGCATTAATAGCGCATGCCGCCCCAGTACCAACTCTACCTCCACTCCTGTCAAGAGGCGCACCACCAGTGTATTATTCTATCCTGAAAAGTAGGAGGTGGTGCCACCTGAAATAGTACAGAGATGGGAGATGACTTAAAGCTCCTTATATAAGGACAATGGACCCTACACATGTTAGGAGTATCTTAGACATATTATTTACTTAGAGAATGCTATAAATACCTCATTGTCAGCCACTCAAGGTCTATGATTTTTCACTATGAGCCCTCACTCTGTTGTTCAATTTATCTACTCGATCAGTATTGATTTGAGCGTTAGAGAGCCTTAGCCAAAGGCATCCAGCTAGTTTGACGTTTACTTGTGATTGCAGATCTTACTGGGACCACTCGACCAACCAAGTTGAATTAGCCTAAACTCCAACCCAATCCAATAAACACCGCTTTCAACCTCATCAATATTGATTAGAGACAATAATTAATAAATAATAAATTTTTTTAAATGAAATAAAATGCTCAAAATTCTAAGAATTTGCCATTTGGTCACAATTACACAATTAAAATTATAATTGCATAATTATAAATTCCACATTGTTGTGCTATATATAATAGTATAGATTTGAAAACATCGGCTAATTTCTCTAACTGTTGTTTTGATTGATTGTTAATGGATTGATATATATATATATATATATATGTATGTATGTATGTATGTATATATGGATTGCTTGTTCAATGATCCCGTTGGTTAATTCATTATGTTTCTCTTGGTTGAACCAACTTCAGCTTTCCAGAATTATACTGTTCACAATGTATAATAAGTGTCGGATGAATCAAATCCTATTTTATTTTTATATTAGATTGACTCCCACATAGTCTAGAGTGTCCTCATAAATATTTTGTTGGTGTGGAAAATTCTTAAAAGTTAATTTAGAACCACAATGAAAATTTCAATATTATAAAAAGACGTAAGTTAATTTAGAACCATAATGAAAATTTCAATATTATAAAAAGACGTAATGTTATCTTAGTTAAAATTAAAATTCATTCAAATTCAAATATTAAGAGGGTGTAAACTTGAAACCCCCCCAAATTTCCGCCAGCATCAATGTACTTGGGATGCTTGTAAAAATACCTGAAGATCTATGGGGCAAGATTAATTCTTTGGTTCGGAAGCTAAATTCCAACTTAAGTTGTCTATGTAACATTGAAATTAAGTTGGGTTTTAGAACGTTCTATTTATCATCGTTGGCATGAATGTTGTAAAAAAAAAATTCGCATCAAGATATACCAACATGCAATTAAATATGCAAATTAGATTATTAAGAATTAATTTAGATAATTACAATTGAGGCAGTACGTACGTTTTATCAATATCAAAATTCAAATCAAGCATGCAATATCATATTTAATACACATAACATGTATCGTCAAAATTAAACATACAGCATGCATGTTTAGAAATATATGTCAAATTTAAGGCAAATCAGAATTTAAGCAATTATTTAATCAAATGCGAGTTTAGAAAAAGTTAAAATTCATATATCAATTGAGGCAATAAAAGCAATAAAGCATGCCGTCAATTTATCTAAAGTAAATACCAAATTTAAAAGTAAACTTATTTTAAAGATTTTATATCGTAACAGAATCAATTGGACAACCAAATCACGGATAAATTCTATTTGCCTTGAAGAAAGGAGCGCTCCGACTCACCAGTGCAACGGGTACAATGCAGCTCCTTTCAGGATGAGATGGTCTAGAACGATTAGGTACACTCTTTCTCGTTCACCTCGAACAGTACTCAGTCACCAAATAAGATGAGATAGGCACATATATATATATATATCTAAATTCGGGATAGGGAATATTTTTGGGAAGAGAAGGGAAGGATTCTTGAGAGAGAGCAAGAAAGTGGGCATAAGCACAATGCTTAGGCATGTTGAGAGGTGAATGCTGTGTGTTTGAAGACTACCAAAGGTAGTCTATTTATAGGCAGGATTAGGGTTAGAGTCCGCTAGTTAAAAGCCTCAAACACGTCACCTAGCTAATGATATTTTGCCGCATCAGCTACACATGTCACACCAGTATGACGTCACATGTCCCACACACATCACACGTCCATTAGTACGACGCCACGTGTCCTATGTCTCTCTACCAAATCCCGCTTAATCTCCATCAATTCTGCCAAATCTTAGCTTAATCTTTAAAGATTTGATTTAATATGATCGGATTAGATTAATCCAATGGTTCTTGACCGAGTCAGCCCTTATTCGATTGGATTATCTTATCTTATCCAAGTTAAGTTTAAAAATTCAGATTGAATTTATCTTAAAAAGATAAGATTGAGACTTTCGCCCTAACGCCCGCAACTCGAAGCCAGAGCCGGGCTGGGCGGCGGCGGCGGGATGTATGTGGTCCACTCATATGAACCACTTAAATAACACTTTATCAAGTTTTCTTACTTGAATTCAATATAAACTAGTCTACACTAGTTTATAAAATCAATGTGGGACAAGTGAAAGGTTGAAATAACCTTTCAACTTCACTTGATTTTATAATGTCCAAATTAGTCTCCACTTTCTCAAGCATTTTATGTGGGATAACTCAACAAGAAGCATTTGCCCAATTTCCTTCCTTTATTGCACCACCATAATTAATCTTTCAATTTCAATCATAATTGACATCCATCCAAAATTAATTAATAGTTAATTATGCTAATTGTGCCAATTACAACAATGAATACAATAATCGAACTTTAAATGATCTTATAAACCTAATTGACATATATCAGTTCGGACAGATTACGGTAAATTTAGGACTATGGTCATGGTACTAGAAATTGTTGGTGGAAATGGTTATCTTTTGTTTTTTATTTTCTCTTTTGGTTGTGTTCCTTGTACATTTAATATGTTTTAACATACTATGTATACATTGTTGATAGCTTGGGTTTGACATTGGTTTTCTTAGTCACGTTGTAAACTTCTTCTTATTTTTTATTTTTAATCTGGGGAATGCAAGCTTGCATGCTACTTGAAGCACAAGTAGATATTACAAATAATTGACATATGTATAAATATACGAATCTATATTATATACTAGCAATTTCGGTACACTTTACACACTTTAATACGTTTGCTAAAATTTTTATAGTATAAAATAAATAAATGTATTTGTCTATTTTCTCATATATCACTAATTTTTTTAATAAGTTCAAGACATTTAATTCTATAAATTTTTATTTAATAAAAACTAAAAATTACATAAAATAGTAATAATGAAATATAGAATTGTTGGGCTATAAATATTAGAAACTGTATAAAATGAGGACATTTTAGATTCACTATTTGAAAACACATTAAAATGGTATAGATACTTTTTTAATTGTAAAGGTATATTTACTTAAACTTTTATGTAAATAAAAATAAAAAATTACAATGGAATGATAATAATAAGATACATATAGTAGCACTTTGAATCCTCCATTCCGTGAAACATGAGATGAAATATATAATGAAATAAAAAATTTAAAATGGGTGGTACCTTTTTTTATTTATACACAAGCACGCATATTAAGAGCCTATTTGGGCTCAAATTCCTGATCTTCCACATTGTGTGGGAAATTTGTGTCACTGGTTTACAGATCATTATACTTTATTTTAAAACACATTAAAAGAGAATATGTATTTTATCAATAGTATATATAAGCCACTAGATCGTTATAATAACTAATTTTGGTATCTTTTTCAATGAGTGGACTTAATTAATCCTACAGTTACCAAATAATTTCATTTTTCTTTTTTCTTCATCATAATATTTTTCACTCGCTAATTATATTTTTCTTTTTTATTTAATTATTTCATTGTATCATAATCTTTTTGGTTTTATTCTAAAAATTTAAATAAATATATTGGAATTACTAGTAGAAATTAGAGTATTATATAGGAAAATTGATAAATATTATATGATAAAATTTTATAATATTACAAAATTTTATCACATCTATAGAGCGTAGTCAAATTGTTACTTAATAATAAAACATCTATCCTTATGATGTGTGTTCAAGTGGTGTACTTAAAATACATCATTTTATCTTTTACTAATCTTTATAACTACAACTTATGCAATTACTATCATTCACAACACATTCATTCTATACTCTACTATTATTATTTTATTATAATTTATTTTTGCATTTATTTGTCTAAAAAGTATATATTAAAATGATTAAAAAGATGCACTACAAAAAGATATAAAACAATTTTTATTTATTTTACACTATAGAAATTTTAATATATGAATATAATGTGTTAAAATTATTAATTATTTATTAAATACGAAGGTGTTGAAATAATTGTCTAAATATCATTTAAAAATTACCAAATTAACCTCATTTAAAAAGGTCATTTTTTGTGTACTCCCCACTCCTCTCTAGGGGTGGTCACAGTTTGGCAAATTGATCGAATCAAAACTGAAATCAAAATTTTTGTTTGTATTGAATACCGAATAAAAATAATTTTGGTTTGTTATTTGATTATTTTTTTAAAAAAAATTCGGTATTCGATTCGATTATGATTTTTTGTACCAATTAATTGAACCGAGCCAAATTACCGAATTGTTAATTAATATATATTATATATATTAATATATATAACATATATTAATATATAATATATATTAATATACATATAATTAATATATGTATATACATATAGATATATATAACATATAATTAATATATATTAATATTAATATTAAAAATTAAAAAAAATGATATTTTAATTTTTAATCGTACCAAATGGAAAAAAAATTCGATTTTAAAGAACGGAACCAAATAGTTGGATATAATATTTCGATTTGAATCGATTTGGTTTGGTTTTTATCGAATGCCCCGGCTCCTCTCCAATGCTTTTATCTAATTCTTTTTCAATTATATATTTCTCTCCTCATTATTATCGGTAGTTCTTTACACACACAATGATTGGCGCGTACTCTCCCTACTTTACAAAGCCGTTTCTGCACTCTTTGCCTTCTCGTTTTTTTTTTTTTTTTTTTTTTTTTTTTTTATGTTTCTACTTTCTCTCCACCCATCGATTCCTTTCGGCTCTCGCACTCGTATCACTTTTCCTCCTGTCGTTATTTTCTGCATTAAACTAAAAACAGTGCATAACTATAACTTGGACGCAACAATATATTACCATAAAAATAAAATTAAAAGAATAATCAGATTATGCGTCATTTCTGTTTCATCAGTAATAATTTATTTTTTCATTTTCAAGAAATAAATACACACAAGCTACATATATATCAATTCACACGCACAAATGAACACAGATATCAGGTTATCAACGGAGAATTCCTGATCTTGTTCCCTCTTTCCCTCGACATATGACAATATTTCTCTCTCCCTGCGAAAATGTATATTTTCATTTAGTTGTACATATGATTTGTGATTAGCAGAAATCTGCCATGCTGCCCTCTTTATCTTTGAGAATTTCATCAGGGCAGTCTTTTTGTCATTTCAAGGTTTAATTCATTTTTCTTATCCACGGGCTTCTTGATTTCTTGAGGATATATGTTGGGCCTGTCTTAGTTTCCCGTAATCGATGGTGTTGGTCTTCGTTTCTCATTTTTCACAATGATTAAATGTGTTCCTGCCGCAAATTCTCTTCAGTCTTGTTCTGGAGTAGCAAAAAATGAGCATCTTTGCAGTGAAATACTGTTAGTATTGTGAAAGGCTGGAACTTTTTACTCTTTAGAAATAGAAAGATCCAAATTTTTGGAAGGGTGGGGTGTGGGTATACAGTATGGGGAGCAAATTGGGGAGGAGGAGGCAAGTGGTGGATGAGAAGTACACTAAGCCTCAAGGGTTGTACCAACACAAAGATGTGGATCATAAGAAACTTAGGAAGCTTATTCTTGACTCAAAATTGGCACCTTGTTACCTTGTTACCTTGATGACGATGATTGTGGCAGCGACTTTGAGGAATGTCCCATTTGCTTCTTGTTATGCTCCCACTGCTGTTTGCCTTACCATGTTTAAATCTTTTTTGTGCTAAAAGACTGAAATTTGGTCCTTGAGATAATGTTCTCTGTTATTTTATTGTTCATTTATTCAGCTCTTAGGATTGATGTTAACGAAATTTTGATTGTTTTCTGAGAAAACCGAGTAATCAAAGGAACTTGCCTCAGAAAAAAATGACGTGTTGAACAGAGACAATTCAGTTTAGAATCACTTTGCCCGCTTACTATGCTAGATGAGAAACTGGACTGCGGACATAGAACAAGGACAACCACTTGGTTGGAGTTACGAATCCACATGTTTATTCACAATGAGCGAAAGCTAATAATATCTGCAATATTTTTTCTTTTTTTCTTCATTTTTTTTTAATGTGATATACTCTTCATTTGATTTATTGGTTTCTTTTTTTTGAATGTTTTCAGTATTACCCAAGTCTTAATTGGTCGAGATGTTGCATGAAAGGCATATGCACAGGTATAGAGTTTGCACATTTGTTTATTAGATATATTAACTAATGCATGTAGTGTTCTAAATAATGATTTCTACCTATTTTAGTTTTAGTTGTTTGTGATTGAATTAATTTGTTCCATTTTAGAGTGTTTTTTGCAGATGAAGACCCCCAATTCTACCCATCCTATGCAGTATCCTTCACTTCTAGTGGATTGAATTATATCTTCCTTTTCAAAATAATATTGTGTGTGTACGTGTGCATGGATACATGTATCATCACGTTTTTTCTTCTGCATTGTGTTTCTATTCCCCTCTTGTTTGTAAATTTTTTGTGTTTCTGCTTTCCTTGACCATAGAAGATGCCCTTTTTTGCGAAACCTCAAATTACGCTGTGGAGTATCGAGGTGTTCAGACAAAAGAGGAGAAAGGCTTGGAGCAAATTGTTGAGTGATTTAGTCTCATTATACATTTTATTTTATTTTTCTTCTTTTAGATGTCCCTGATGGCGTTTTCACTGCAGACACTTTGCATTTAACTTACACTTGTAGGAAGAACAAGAACCTATAGAAGCCAAAATAAGGATGAGGCAGCAAGAACTTCAAGATGAAGAGGCAAGGATGTTGAAACAGAGAGAAACAAGTTCTAGCAGTATGAGAGGAGCAAGTGAGGTTCATTATTGCTCAACTAGAGCTAACTGATATAAGCCTGAGTTAACAACTTTTGCTTTACTCCTTTACTCATTGTCCTTTCTTTTTGCAGCACCATCTTTTGCTTCTGTCATAGAAAGTCCAGAACTTGTTGCCTCGCATGAGTCATTTGCTGCTCCATCAATAAGATAATCTCCATGCCAAAGACAAAATAGGTAGATCATTTTTGTTGTTGTCAGTTTATTTATTATAATCCTTAGCAATTTTGATTCATTTTATATTTAATTGTTTCTGTATTAGGCAGTCTAAAAGTTTTTCCTGAGAGAAATAAATAATTATCATCTTAAAAAAGTTATATCAAAGGAGAATTCTCTAACTTCTAACAATTGCTTGATAATTTTGAATGTTTGAAGATGATCTGCACGAGCCTGGTTAGATATTTAGTGCAGTAGGATCCTGTGACTTTTTCTGATATTTCTGATTTATCTAGAAATATGGAATGCAATATGTGTTTATTAAGCATCAATGTAGTATTCCACGCTTCACGTGAATGTTTGTTTGTATGTTGTCTATCTGTATCAATCTGATTCTTTGTATGATCAAAGGATAGTCTAGAGTTGATGAAATTTGTATTACTAAGAAAATTAGTTGTACCCTGGTATTGACTGGTCTCACAGCAATTGGCCTCTTGGTGGGGCCATAGTTGAAATGTGGTGCTTGCACTGTTGGAAGGTTTAAAATTTTGAGTTATACTGTTTCTATCAGTTGTAGTATTTAGCACAATGACATGCACAATTGGTATCAGAGGCAAGGTTACAATTCAATTCCCGGGAAAAGCAGCTGGAAAGGGATTGCTTGTGTGTTTAGTAGCAATAGCTCTTGTGGAATTGCTGGGGAATGGATTATTAGCCTATGTGGTAACAATGTCCCCATGATGATATCAGAGTTGAAACATCTGAATTGGGTAACTATATGATTTAGAGAAGATTCGTGTTGCACCATTACTGTTAGCTATTTAGCTATAAAGCACAATGGCAAGTGCTCAGCCCTACACAATGGTTGAGCTAAAAGTTGGTTTGCTATCTATAACTTTAATATTTATTTTCTTATCTAAAAACTATAGGAATAAACCTCTCTTAGATTCTTATATGTTTTGCATATTATGTCTCTAAATCTGCCTTGTGGGCCAATCTGCGGATGAACTGTGTTGATGGAGATTACCTCAAGGGTTGTTAGTTTCTGAAGCTGCTTGAGGATGGTGCACTGTAATCCAATTTCACACCAGTTATGCAGAGTGGGGTTGCAGAAAGATATGGGTTTGTAACCATTGTGGTCAAACTGGCAAACTAGGTTCAAGTAGTTTGAAGGTCTAATCGTTAACATAAATATCCAGGTCGGCTGTGTTTCATCTGTGGAGATTTTGGAAACTCGGAGGTGTTATGATTATTTGAAAGGCACGTAGATTGTGGAAGAGAAGAATTTGTAATTTTCTAGAAGTTTATTGGATAAAACAACAGCTGTCAATAACGTAATGCTAATGGACAACTTGGTAGGCGATTGATAAAAGATGTGTTTCCGGAATGAATGCTTTCTAATTTGGGTAAAGACTTGCATGCAGGCCTAATTTATAGAAGTATGAAAATTCTTTATTACCTAATGACATGACCCAATATATCGATGTATTAGGATGGCAATAGTGCTCAAATTTATGAATAAAGAATTGTTGCCATTACATTAGAATGAGAACAAAGTTGGGAATCGATTTATCGATTTAAAGTTCAAAAATAAATTCAGATGTGTGAATTTATATCTTCAATTTAGTCTTAGCAACTAAACCTTTGACAATGCCATGCAACCCCTATACCCATTCCATGATCACAAGTAGGAAAGACATGCACAGGAAATTTTCTTTCTTGTTTCATGGAAATTTAAGTATAATATGATGATGATTGCAGAGTTGGCTATGGATTACAATACCATTTATTAGATGAATTGCAATGCCACGTGCTTTCTCTAGTGTTCTAATGCTGACTACCAATTCAAGGAGGATGAGTTTGACTTGGATCTTGATGATATAATGGTTATGGAAGCCATTTGGCTATCTATTAAGGTATTTCTGCCCACAATCAAATGATTGTATTAGTAATTACACTGCAAAAATTTGAAACTTGTTACCAGCTTGTTTTGCAGACAATTTATGTATGTAGTTGATTTTGTCAATCTTGGATACGGCAAAAATAATGAAGCTGGCCTGTTTGCTTTCATTTTCAAAGCCCATTTTTATAATTTCTACTATTCCAAAAATGAAACACATAACTTTTTATATATTTTCATCTAATATTATTTTCATTTTCATTTTCAAAATACATTTTCTAGTAATCTATATATCTTATCCTAAGAACCTATATATATATCTTGTCTATTTATTTCATTATTTTTATCTTTCTCCACCTATAACCTATTAAAACCAATATAATGATTATTTTTCCTACAATATATCCAAATATAAAGTCATTTTCAATTCATTTCCCCTACATACTTTCCAACATTTTGAAACTGATGGAAATAAAAATTGAAAATGAAAATAAAACCAAACAGGCCCTAGTTACATAAAGAACTTTATATTGTTCTTATCTATATCCAGGCTTTAAAACATTTAGATATTTGTATCACTATTTTGGGCCACTTGAGCTGTTGTAAGATAATCCACCAACTATTTGAACTATTAGCATCTATAAGATCATTTTTGTTTTCTTATTTTCATATGATTGGCAAGTTGACCTTACTTTGTCCACTCTGGCTGTTTGATGAGGTAAAAATTTTGTATTGCTGTTTTGGTGATAGGAGAATGGCAGTCGCCAGGATCCACCGTCCCCTGATGCAGCTCATTCCGAAATTTACAGGGTAGAAAATCACTGCTCCACCACAGTGGTGACGGCCCCACTATCTGGACCATCATCTCCTTCCGGTGGTCTTGCTTGCGCAATTGCAGCCCTTGCTGAGTGTCAACAGGTGAGTGGAGAGACCTCTAACAACTATGGTGGGGACATGTCTACATACGACATGATGGTCCAGGGTGCTCGAAGCTGATGTGGCCCCCCCCCTCAGCGAGATGAAAGTCAGTGCAGCTTTCAGCCTATAGCAGGAGCCATTGTCCCTGAGAGCTTAGAGGAGCAGATGATGCTTGCCATGCCTGTTTCACTGGCCGGGGCCTGGGCCAGGACAAATGCCGCAGGAGTTGCTTGGAACTAGCTCAAGGATGGAAATGGCAGTCTCAGCAGTTTCAGGTTAGCATAAGGGAAATGTATATATTTATGACTTGATATCTAGACTTGCCATGCCTAAGGAACACCATTTCCTGAACCAAATCTTTGCTCAAATTCATATTTTAGATTTAGTTTGATCTCTACGATTTCATCAATTATGTACGCAACATTAGATTTGATATGGAAAGGCAACAGCATTTGCCAGTGCTTTCACAAAAGTTCCTTTCACTGGATGAAGCCTAATTCTTGATATGTTCTTGCTTAAACTCCTTTGATATATCTGCTTACATCCTACTGTTGTTTGTTAGTCTGCTCAGTACAAATACGAGAAAGTCGATTGTAAAAATCCCCAGTAACTGTACCACATATCGGGGTAATAGTCCTACTTTTTAACTTGGTTTATTAGGTTTACTAAGCGTAATAAACCAAACTCGAAAATTTGTTCTATTTGTTTTTATTTTAATTTGATAAGGTTTAAAGTTCAATTCGAACTGGATTCTATTTTTAGTAAAAGCGATAATAAAATGTCTAAAATCAAACTATCCCAATTTGACTTGTATATTCAATTTAATTAATGTTTGTCCAAATTTTGTTTTATTTAATCATCAATCAAATTAAGGCTAAACATAATTTTATGTTTGATAAAAAAAGATTATATCGAGTTTAAATAATATTTTGTTCTAAAGAACTTTATTTATTTACACCTTTTATCTCTCATTTGTGAATAGTTTGAAGCTAACCTCCATTTAATAAGAAATTTCTAGAGCTTCTTTGGAGAGAAATTTGAATCCCATGTGGGCTGAAATCATTGATTTCGGTTTCACAGCAGTCGGTCCAAGAATAATGAGATTTAACATGAGCTGAGCTCAAGCGCGACTTTAATTGTTCAAAAACTCGCGAATCGACTCATGAGCTTTTTCTATTTTCAAATATTTTTTATATAATGATTAAATAATTAATATTGATGAGGTTGAAAGTTATTTATAGTGAAAAGAGTGGTGTTTGGGCAAATTCGGTTAGGGAGATTGAATGATCCAAATGTTATGCTTCTTGAGGTTTGAGATCTGCAATAGCAACATACATTAAACTAGTCGAGATACCCCCGACAAAGGCACTTCAACGCTCAAGTTAGTTCTGGTCGAGGGATGATAATTGAACAGAATATTAAGAGCTTATAGTGTATTTGGCATTACCTAGAGCATGGTTGGTTATGAGGTATTTATAGCCTTCTCCTGGTGTGTGATTTGTTAAAGGTGTCCCTATAAGGTGTAGTGGGCTTTAGTCCTTGCCAGGGGGTTAATCGTCATTTCGGATCTCTGAATTGTTCTAGGTGGCACAATCTCCTATTTTTTAGGGTGAACAGTACCTTGGGTATGTGGCTCCCTGTCAAATGTAATGGTAGGGTTGGTGGCAGAGTTGGTGGCAGCGACTGTATCGGCTGCCATGTGTCATTAATGCGGAGGCATGCTACTTTTCAGAGTAATAAATACGGCATGGATATAAGTCAGTGTCGCAGTGAGCCACCTGGTTGATAATAGTCGAACAAATAGGGCTGATCGATCAGAGAAATGATTGAATAAGCTAGATGGGTTTGATGGTCGGTAATAGTATACTTGATTAGATGGTTATTGTTGAGTTTCTTAGCCCAGAATTGATGTTGAGCCCTGCGCATTACGTGGGCCTGGTGGGCTTGTTTGACTAAGTAGGGCTGGTGGGCTTGTTGGGCTATCCTATATCATGTGTTCCCCCTACTCGCGGTCTTAATCGAGTTTGTTGACGAGCAGAAGCAGGAAGTACATAGGCAGTTACGGTGGTTATTCACATTCAATCGAGGTTTTGCCAACTCAACTAGGGTTTTTGAATTCTCGACCAGGGTTTGTGGTAGTTCCATTGCATTTAATGTGTCGATTACTTCACAGAATGCAAAGCGTACAGAGGCAGGGTGTAATTATAACTGACGTTTGGGTTTTCGCGCTCAAACACCTATAAATAATTGGGATATAGGTCTTCATTTACACTTTTGTTGAAGTCGTATTTGGTCGAGTTTCTGTTTGCAAAGTTCTATAAACCTTGCTCTGCCCATTTCATCTTTTTCTTTCTCTTCTTTTGCGACAATGTTTAGCACTTCAAATAGCGAGGACACTAGGTCTTAGAGTGTAGCTCTTAAGGGGAAATTTGGGTTGACAGTACATTTGGGACAACCCAAGATAGTAGTTCAAATAGTTTGTCGAGCGACAGCTTGGGCATAAAAAGGGCTGTCTATAGGGGCGAGGCTGGCCTAAGTGATTATCCAGCGTCTTGGGGTCGATTATTTACACTCGACCATTATATAGAAATAATCTCCAAAATATCACCTGCCGACCTGGTGCGAATTAGGGAGTTGTATCATATCCCTGAGGAGTATAAGTTGCTGGCATCGGGGACCTGGGGTAGAATGCATCGACCTCCTAGGAGGGGTATATAATAGTATTTTAGGAAGGATTGAGATGCGACCTTAAGTTCCTATTTACCCAAGCAATAATCGACCTCCTGGCGGGTCTAGAAGTTTGTATAACTCAATTGCTTCCCAACTGTTTTGCCATTCTTTACAGTTTTGCAGTGCTAATGCATCTGTATAATTAACTTGCCTCATTCGCCAACTTTTCAAATTTATTCCACTTACCTATGTTGTGAAAGTCGGGTTGTACCGAGGAGTTTGGTTTTATTACTTGACTGCTCGACCCCATCAAAAATTCTTAATATTCCTTACTTCTTCATACGGCCAAGAGTGGTAAAACATTTTTTCTATGTTCAGGGGCCAAGGGATTTCGCCACTCCTAGGGGTTGGTGGAGGGGCCCTATGAATATGTCGGGGAACCAAATACTTAGTTGGCCTAATACTTTTGTTAGGGATTTGGTCGAATTTGGGCACATGGAAGCCTCAATTCTAATTAAAGAAAGGTATCTGGTGTTAGCTGGCGTATCACCAGCCCAACTCGACTTGCCTGTGGGTGATTGACTAGGTAGAGATTCTCATCGATCATTTTATTTGTGATTGCTTTCTTTCTACTCGACTCTGATACTTGTTTGTCTTGCTTGTGTCTGCAAATCGAGAAGAGGTAATAGCAAGGAGCAGAAATGAAGTCAAGCCAGGGCTTTAAGAAATAAGGAACATCATCGAGTTGTTGCCGCTAGACGAGAAGGAGCTGCCACAGAGTTAATTGATTCGACACGATCAACCTTGGCTCTTGCACCCCTATAAATCGAATAGGTGCCCGAATCCCAGTCCATTCATCGGGAAGAGCCTATGCAAAGTAGCCTCGCAGGTTAGGGCAAGAGGCAGATTGCCGAGTAAGGAGGCTCGGGGCCAAAAAAGGTTGCAGGCGATAAAGGCAAACAAAAAGCTGTGATAGGCTATGACCTATTCGAAAAACCTGATGATAGAGTACTATTTCAACTCCCCTAACTGTCTCTACCCCGTTTCGCAACTAACCCAACCTACAAAATAACTGACTTGACCTCCATCATCTAAGGAGGAATGATGGGTGGCAATGCCCTAAAGTGGTTGACCTTAGTGCTTTTCTTACTCGACCAACAAAAATTGATGGGCCTTAGTCAGGTCGGGGTTTTTCGGGCATTGGCCTACCACTGTAATATGGTAAGCATGAGGTCAATAATTTCTCATTGAATTCCTTTTTCATTGTAGTATTATGGACTAACATTCTTATGTTACGGTGGGCCAACTGGGCTACAATATCTTCCGTCGATTGGAGCTAGCCCTGGCGGATAGGGAAGAGGTACAAGGAGAAAGGGATATGGAAACCCTCAAGGTGCAGCTTAAGTTTTCCCAACTTTTGGTCGAGCAACTAACCAAATGAGTGGTTGAGCTCCAAGAACATCTAGACTCCAAAGATCAGCAGTTGGTTCTAGTGATCGAGGAGCGAAGTTGAATGAACTTAGTAATAAAGAAGGCTCACTTGGACTTGCAGGTGAGCTTTTTTTCTGATTGGGCACAAGGCTGCATAGAGGCTACCAATGAGGTGAGAGAGTCCTTCAATCGACACCTTCCAACAATGTGGCACGAGGCAATCAAACAGTTTATCTTGAGCCCCACTTTTCAGGATGCGAGCGTGATCATGTCACTTGACGATGCTCGCAAGGCATTCCACAGGGCTATGAAGGAGCTTGAGTGCTTGGGCTACACTTTCAGCCTGATGACAAGAGCAAGATAAGCCCTGCACTAAATGACAAATTAGAGCCTTATCCCGACCCTGAGGAGGGCAGAGTTAATCAGGTCTCGAAGAAGAAAACTGTGACCCCTACACCCGATAAACTTCTGACTGAAGCTCAAAAGAAGAAGGCTGAGGTTGACATAAAGTTAGAGCAGCTGGCCGATGAATTCACGTTTGCAGACGATCTTGTGGTGCAGCTTAGAGAGGAACAAGTCGATGTGGCGTAGTACATGCTGCGCTCGACCAACTTCATGAGCAATGTTGCTAGGCCTTCTCAACCACCTTGAGCTATTCCGTTACTTGCTTGCGCGTTGCCGAAGCTCGACTTAGAATGGCCTGAGGGTGACCAGGTGGGATCCAGCCAAACCTAAATTAGCTTTTCTTTTTCTTTCTTTCTTCATTTTTTTTTGTAATTGTGACCAACATCTCAATGAATAAAGGTTATTTTTCATTTCAATCTTGTTATGCTGAAGATATCTCTTGAATTTTTTCAAATGCAACTTGATTGTCGTAGTAATGTAGGGAATAATTGATAAAACATTTGGTTATCACCATCTTAATTAAGAAACTCTAATAACATTATTGTCGATTTTGTTTAATGTTGACTGATGTGTAGAATTTGTTTGCACAACTATGTCGTTGATTCTTATTGTTGTATGATCAACTTATTACTCGACTACTTGGTCAATATTGGATTTAGGCGGGAAAACTTAATTTTGCAGCTTGTAGCTATTTGGGGTCGACGCCATGGTTGATTTAAATTTTGGAGACTAATCAAATGGTGCAAAGCTATTACTTTATTGACTGTAGGGTTGACACGAGTCTGGTAGAATGATGCTATTTGCCCATCGACTACAGGGTCGACCGAGAACATGCGTGGTAGTATAGAACTGTTTGAGTGGCAGTAAGGGGCTGCTTATTCATTGACTATGGGGTCGACTAGGAACTTGTTGGCAACATGAAGCCAGTTGAGCAGCAGCGAGAGGCTACTTATTCATCAACTACGGTGTCAACTAAGGACTTGTTGGAAGCATGAAGCTGCTTGAGTAGTAGTGAGGGGCAGCTTATTCATTAACTATGGGGTTGACTAGGGACTTGTTGGCAGCATGAAGCCACTTGAGTGTTAGTGAGGGGCTATTTATTCATTGACTATGGGGTCAATTAGGAATTTAGTGCTTGCTGAGTATGATTGTAACAATGCTTGCAAATGATAGCGGTATTGTTGGAACTTTATTCAAGCTGGAGAATATAAGGATAAATATAACACAATTTTAAATGTAAAATTTTCTTAGGTTGATGGCGTTCCACGGGTGAGGGAGTTCCTCTCCTTCCATATTGACTAGTCTATAGGCATTGTGCTTCAATGTTTTAACTATAGTGTATGGACTTTTCTATTTTGGGTCTAACTTGCCAACATTCTTGAAGACTTTTACCTTCTTGAGAATAAGGTCTTCGACCTTAAAATGATGCAACTTGAATCCTTTGTTATAGTTGTCAGCCATCTTCGACCTGTAGTGCTGTATAGTGTTGTAAGCTTTTTACCGACACTTATCGATTATTTCAAGGTTGAGTTTTCTCTCTGATGTATTCCTTAGTGGATGAAAATGAATGACTCGAGTCGTATGCTGAATTAGCTCTAAGGGGATGTTTGGGGAGGTTATCTATAACACCCTGGGGAGGTTATCTATCTAATTTGAGCTAATATTCTATATCCTAGCTTTCAGATGGTCAAGGATCATTTTATTGGTTACCTTAGTCTGGCCGATTGATTGAGGATTACTCACTGAAGTGAAGTGCAGTGTGATTTCCAAGGCTTCGCACCAACCTCTGGTGTTCTTACTTTAGAATTGAGTGTTATTATCTAAAATAAGGACCTTGGGCAGACCAAAACGACAGATGATATTTTTCAAATGAAACTCTTGATGGCTGCATCCGTTATCTTAAGAACAGGTTTAGCCTTGATCTATTTAATAAAGTACTTGATTGTGATGATTTTGAATTTTTGTTGTCTCGTCGATCTTGGCAGTGAGCTTAAAATATCGATTCTCTACTGGTTAAAAGGTCAAGAAATTTGGACATTGATCATTGGTGCTGCAGGTTGGTGTGGCAAATTTGAATGGACTTAACATGATGTACATTTCTATGCAAAATCTACCAAATCTTTCAACAATGTTGGCCAAAAGTATCTATACCTGATTATTTTGTGGGCTAGGGATCTTCCTCCAAAATGGTTGCGACACATACCTGCATGAATGTCTTGTAATATCTTTAGAGCATGATTGGGATCTAAGCACCTCAAGGGGGGTCTAAAAAATTAACCTCTTGTACAACTGATCGTGCTCATTAAGTATAAATTTAGCAGCTTGACCTCGAAGGCGTTGAGCCTCATTCCTGTCCTTGGTATGGTGCTTTAGCTCAAATACAGTTTGATCGAGACTTGTTAAGAAGATGCAGTCTCTTCAATACTTGTTATCAAATTTTCCTCATGGGATCTAATCGATGGTCTATCGGCAACAAAAAATGTGATTTTTCTATCCCTTGTGCCCTTGGTAGAGCTGGAAAACTTTAAGAGAGCATTCGCTTGCTCGTTCTCAGATTGAGGTGCCTAATTAAGAGTGAACCTTTTGAATGACTGTTGCAACTTTTTCACCTCAGTCAGGTACCAGCTCATTATCGAGTCCTTAGCTTCAAAATTTCTATCAACCTATTTGGCTACTAATTGGGAATTTCTAATGGTGACCAGGGGTTGTACACCCCAGTTGAGCGCCATTCTCATTCCAACGAGAAGGGCCTCATACTCTGCTTCATTATTTGTGACTGTGTAATATAGTTTTATTGCAAAATCGTATTCCTCTGTAGTTGGGGAGCAGAGAGCAACTCTTACTCTTCTTCCAGATGTGGTCGATGATTTATCGATGTGCAAAGTCTAAACAAGAAGGGCTTCGCAATTCTTCTTAAGCAAGTCAACTCAATCGGCAATGAAGTTAGCCAAAACTTGTGCTTTGATGGCTATTTTGGACTAGAAAGTAATGTTGAATTCTCCTAGTTCAATGGCCTATTTGGTCAATCTTTCAGATATGTCTGGCTTCGACAAAACTTGCGTCAGCGATTGGTTGGCCAGCACTATAATGGCATGAGACTGGAAGTATAGTCGTAGCTACCAGTGCCAAGGTAAATTTCTTGATCTTGAAGTAATTATGCTCCGGCCCTTGGAGCGACTTACTACAATAGTAGATAGGCCGATAGCTACCATCTCAGGTCGAGACTAAGACTGAGCTGATCGATGCTTTGGACACCACCAAATACATCTGAAGTACTTCTCCCAATTCAAGTTTTACAAGTATAGGGGGTGAGGCTAAGTATTACTTCAACTTGATCAGTGCTTAATCACACTGTTCACTCCATTAGAAACCCAACCTCTTGGCGTTTCTGAGAATTTTGTAGGAAGGTAAACTTTTATCAGCCAAACTTGCAATGAACCTTCCCAAGGCTATAATTTTCCCAACCAACCTTTAAACGTCTTTGATTATTTTTGGAGGGGTGACGTCGAGAACAGCTTGAATTTTCTGTAGTTTTGCCTTAACGCCCCATTGACTAACCATGTAACCCAAATATTTACCTCAACAAATCCCGAACGTACACTTTTTTGGGTTCAACTTTAGATCAAATGCTCTCAGGATTGCAAAAGTATGATTGAGGTCGAGCAAGTGGTCTTAGGTCTTTTTTGTTTTTACATTCATATCATCGATGTACAGCTCCATCGACTTCCCAATTTCATCTTTGAATATAAAGTTGACCAGCCTTTGGTAAGTTGCCCCAGCATTTTTCAATCTAAAAGGCATGCCCCAACAAATGAAGTTTTATCCCTATCATTGGAAGCCATGAAAATCTGATGATAACCTTGAAACGTATCCATCATGCTCAATAACTCACAACCAGTAGTTGAATCAACTAATAAATCTATCTGAGGCAGGGGTAAGGATCTTTAGGGCATGCTTTATTTAAATCTATGAAATCATTACACATCCACCATTGTCCCTCATTCTTTGGGATTAGTACAACATTACAAAGCTAATAAGGATACTGAATTTCTATAATATAACCCGCATCTAATAGTTTTCTGACCTTTTCCTCGA
This sequence comes from Jacaranda copaia, assembly GCA_014898725.1. NCBI lineage: Eukaryota > Viridiplantae > Streptophyta > Magnoliopsida > Lamiales > Bignoniaceae > Jacaranda > Jacaranda copaia. Next base: position 78,676 of record JACGDI010005850.1, read on the forward strand.
TGATCTGCATCCTTTCGGCATTGAACGTCCTTATCTTCTATCTGATTGATTTGTACGAGGGGTCGACATTAAGGCAGTGAACGATGATGTTTGGGTCGATTCCTTAGAGGTTAAATTCTCTCTATGCAAAGATATTCTTTCTTAGGAAATTAACCATAAGACACTCTAGGTAGGGGCCCATGTCTGTTCTGATATGGGTTGTCTTGTCGGGATTTTTCTGTTTTAGCTCTATGGTCTTAAATTCTTCGATGGGCTCCACCTTAGTGTCTTCCAACTTTCTCTTCTAGCTGGCCTGAGTCTCCTCGAGTTTCGCTATAGGGGTGTCCCCCAAGGTCTTCAATTGCAATCGAGTCTTCTGCTTGCTTGACTTGACTGAGATTTTATAACACCTCTAGGCCTCCTTCATATTGTACAAAAGCTCCTTTTTGTCCGTTGGGGTCAAAAATTTGATTTTCATGTGGTAGATTGACACAATGGCACGGAAGTCATTAAGAGTTGCTTTACCTATTATGACATTGTAAGCAAATGGGACATCAACCACCAAATAGTTTACCATTCAAGTACTCCTTCGAGGAGCCTCTCCAAATGATATTGATAGGTTGATGGATCCTTCTGGGATAATTTCTAACCCCCCAAATCCAACTAGTGGGTTTCGCATAGGTTCAAATTTCAGCTGGCTCATATTCATTCTTTTCAAGGTAGAGAGGAAAATGATATTGGCCGAGCTGTTATTATTGACCAAGACCTTACGTACTTTAAAGTTAGCAATCTCAATAGAGACTACCATGGGACAGTCTACTTTATGGTTGATATTTCTACTCTCAAGATGGGCCAAGTCATTGCCAGCGAATGAGATAGGCTCTATACTCGTCGATAGGTGGAATGTCATTTTGATAGGTGAGGCTTTAGTCAACTTGAGCCTTCTTTGGGTTTGCCTCTAGGCAGACTTTGAGTCCTCTCCAGTGGAACTTTCTGCAATCATGTCAATCATTCCTCAGATGGGTAGGTGATCCTTATGGGTAGGTTTCTTTCCTTTGTCCTCCCTTCTAGGGTTAATCGATTTTTTTCTACGGGGAGTTTGATCAATTTTTCCCCCTTCAACTTGAGTATATATGACTATATACTTCTTGAGGTGGCCTTGCTTGATTAGCCTCTCAATCTCATCTTGGAGGTTAAAGTACTCATCTGTGTCATGCCCCTTCTGTTTGTGAAAGTAGCAGTATTTTTTGGATTTTTTTATTGTCTTAGTCTCCATCAGTTTCCTCAATTTTTTGAGGAGGTTATTATGTTGGATGGTGTATAGGACCTCTCTCCTCGGGATGTTTAGAGGTGTATAGTCGTGGAAATATTTTATGGGAGATTGACCTCTTTCTTTGTGCTTTTGGTCACCTTTTTCTTTTTTCTTCCGTTCAACCTCAGAGGTTTGAACTTGAGCTTATTTATCTCCTCATAGGTCATGTATCTTTTGACTAGGCCGAGCAGCTTCTCCATTGATCGGGGACATTCACACACCAACACATTGGCACATTTCTTGTGTTTGAGTCCTAAGAACAATACATCTATCAGGAACTCAATCATGGGGTTTTCTATCTTAAGGACCTTCATGTTAAACCTCGTAAAGAAGTCATGGAGGGACTCCTTATCACTCTGCTTGACGGTATAGAGATAGTGTAGGGGGAGTTTCTTCTTCTTTCTACTGGCAAATTGGTGTAAATATTTATCACACTGCTGGTCATAAAAGTAAATCAATGAAGGTTTTTACTTCACAAACCAGTCGAGTGCAATGCCCTGAAAAGTGGTCACCAATATTTTAGCATAGATGTATTCATTGTGCTCATGCAGCTGCATCATGTGCTCGAACTACATTAGGTGCTCGTTGGGGTCCATTGAGCTGTTGTATCTTGATAGACTGGTTTGGACCTTTATGTTGATAGCAATGTGCTCATCGATAATCTCTTGGATGAACAGGGATTCTCGTTCTTGATGAGACCTCTAAGGGCCCTCCAGATTAGGCGCTCTTTTGGTATTTCTCCTCGAGACACCTATTCAATTGTTAGACTTGATGGGACACTTCTTCCCATTCCTCTTGATCAGCCAGAGTGGCATTCTGATAGAGATATGGCTTTACATCATCGGCCCTATTATGTTGTAGGACTCAAATGGGCTCGGTTGTAAGGTCTGCAGATTTTTCCATATCTTCACGATAGTCACGCTTGGAATGTTCGACCCTATCACGCTGCGGGACTCGATTAAGTTGAATGTGATCAACTGAGTCTACAACATTTTCCTATAACTCTGGTCGTCTCCTCTCCTCTTGGTGGCATCTAGGTCTAGCTTCACATCTGGTGGGCAGCCACCTGGATTCCCGGCAACTGCAGTTGTCCTTAGGAGACTTGTCTTCTAGGAGAGGCGGTTGTGTGGTGGCACTGGCAGCAAGGGCTAGCACAGTGGTGTACCTATTCAATGCGGCGGATAGCTAGGCTAAAATTTGAGTAGAGATTTGCTTGCTTATCAGCTGCCTCAACTGGGGTATAGTTAATGTTACCACTTGCTCCTGAGGAGCGTTGGGGCTTGGAACGTGTGCACCTTGTTGGGGCGGATGAGAAGGCGGTGATGTGGACCTCATATTCTCCTCATTTCCTGATGCGGTTCTATGTATGTTCACCATTCTTTTGTTTCAATCTTAAGGTTTCCCATAGATGATATTAAAATGATGAGGTTGAAAGTTGTTTATAGTGAAAAGGGTAGTATTTGGGCAAATTCGATTGGGAGGTCGAATGATCCAAATGCTATGCTTCTTGAGGTTTAAGATTTGCAACAGCAACACATGTTAAACTACCTGAGTTGCCCCTGGCGAAGGCACTTCGACGTTTAAGTTAGTTCTGGTCAAGGGATGATAATCGAATAAAATATTAAAAGCTTATAGTGTAGTTGACATTACCTGGAACGTGGTTGGTTATGAGGTATTTATGGCCATCTCTTGGTGTATGATTTATCAAAGGTGCCCCTATCAATTGTAATGGGCTTTAGTCTTTGCCAGGAGGTTAATGATCATTTTGGACCTCGGTACTATTCTAAGTGGCACGATCTCCTATTTTTCATGGTGAACAATACCTTGGGTAGGTGCCTTTCTATCAAAGGTAGTGGCAGGGTTAGTGGCAGCGACTGTATTAGCTGTCACGTGTCATTAATGCGGATGTATGCTACTTGTCAGAGCAATAAATGCGGCATGGATATAAGTCAGTGCCGGAGTGAGGCACTCGGTCGATACCAGTTGAACAGACAAGGTTGGTTGATCAAAGAGATAATCAAATAGGCTAGATGGGTTCGATGGTCGAGTGGCTTAGCCCATAACTAATGTTGGCCTTGCGCATTACATATGCCTATTGCATTAAGTGGGCCTGTTGGGTTATCCCATATAAAATATATATTAATAATTTACTTTTTATTTTAAATATTTATTATATATTATTAAATAATTATAATATATTAATAATTAATATTTTATTTAATTTATAATTTTTTGGTGTGCTAAGCTCTATCTTGAGCTAGAGCTCGATTGATTGGTATTAAGTTTGCGAACTCGAGTTCGAATTTGTAATATTTATCAAACTTAACTCAGTTATTCCCCTAATTTGAATAATATTGACCAGGGATGAGTCGGACTTCATTAGGTTAATTTGGACATCCGTAATTTATGTCTTGCTTTGTTCAAAGCTCCGGAGGCCTAATTATTGAATTGTTATTATCTATTTTAATATCAATTGCCGTAATCAGTCTCATTCTCATTTTGCTTTTGTAAGTTCTCTTTTTAATTTTGATACATAATTATTACATTATTGAGAGAACTCACGTACTCCATTTTGGATTCATACATAATCATTAATTTAAATATATAATTTGATTAACTAATCTACCTAGCCTTGTAATTTGTACATACTTATACATAATATCATGCATATTTAATTTTAATTTTTATATATAGGTTTGGTGTTGTCCTAGATATTTACAACTAAAGTTTGGAACAAAGGGCATCTGCTGCCTAGGAATTGTGACCTCGGGCAGGAGTAACGCCTCCAAACGAGCAGCCCACCCAGGCAGGTTGGGTCGGGCCAGACCCAGTGGGTCCACTTTCCAGCTCTACAGATTCCTCGGCCTCGCCCAACACAAAACAGGGCGGACAACGGAAATGGTTTCATGACAGTATTGGAACTTCCAAATCTGCCATCTGTCTGTCCTCATCAAACCTGACTTCCCAATAACTAATTTGCCTGCGCAAGAATAGCAATAGTAAGTCTCATGTCCAAACGAAAGGAAAAGAAAAGAAAAAATGCCGGAATAAGATTCAATTCATAAGAAAATGACTTGGCGCTGGCTGACTGGCGGTTTATATGTATACGGTCGGTTTTGGAGGCAAGGGGCAGCGGCGCAGCCACCATTGGTGGTATCAAGATCGACCGATGTTGCTCAACAGTCGGCTCCGGCGCCCGATTTTGATACCATCAACGGTGGTAGCTCCGCCTCCTACACGCTTTGATCATCCGAAATCCGGTGGCCTGGGAGTGCGCCACCGTCTCCGAGGAGGCGGAGATGTCGACCTTCTGATTTATAAGGACCAAAAAATTCTAAACTACGCCGCAATAATTGGGTTTGTTACAAAGTCTTGTACTACTTTTTGCAGTACTACTAGACGTTCGTCAAATATAAGATTTGCAGTACTGAGGATGATAAAACAGTACACTTTTCCCTGATTATCTCCTGGGGGAATATAAAGTAGAAAGTGAAAATTGATTTTAATCGTAAATATTATATAATTCTCTTTGTCAGAAACATTTTTTGCGTTCGTGTATTATTTCTATTATGCATGTGGATTTCTATTATTCTGATGCAATTTAATCACGTCTATTTTAGTACAAGGGTGATGATTAATATAAATTTCATTACATATTGTATGTCAATTATATTAAACCAAATAACATTATAAAATAATTATTAATGACAAAATTAAATGATAATGCTAACCTCATATAGCATTGATGAGAAGTATTAAATAATAATAGTTTTTATTTTGTTTTTAATGATAGTGACTTTTATCTTCTGTTTTTATCTCAATATGATTTAATTTTTATATATAAAAACTTATATTTTAAATTTTTATTATTATTTTTTTGTCATGCATAAAAAATAACAACCTAATAAAATAAAAATTGTCATTATAAAAAGATTTTTGGTCTTATTTGTATAAACTTATAACTTAAAACATAATTACATTAAATTAACTCAAGAAAGTTATTGTTCTAATAGAATAAAAAATTCTTTTTACCACTCAATATATAATTAATGATGATTTTTAGTATCTTCACTATTTCTTTAATTTTTTTCCCATAGTGTCATTACATGATTGATATATTTCTTAATTTTATTAGAGTGGAAAAAGAAAAAAACATCATAGGTCATGTAAATTTTTAATTCATTTGGGTGCCATAAAATTCTATTTGTGCTGTCAAATTTGTTTGTTTTAATTTATAATATGTTTAAAAACAGAATTACGACAAAACATTAAGTAGCGCTAAAAAATGGGCCCAGGTTTTATAGAATTGTCACTGTGATGTTGAGCGAGATTCATGGGCTAACATCAAATTTGAATAGGACATAAATTGGAAGAAAACAGAGTTAAGGCATCATGCATGTGTATGTTTTAGATGGGTCCAAGTCTCCAAGAAGAAATGTTTGGTTGATAGTAAGTTTTGTACTTCGTACTACATTAAACATAGTAGTACATTTCCATTTTTTATTTTTATTTTTTCATATATAAGATTGTCGCACCACTTCCTGTTTATCCTCTTTTCCTTAATTAATACAATCACAATGTTTAGTTTCTAAAAAAGTCTCCAAGTTTAGAGTCAAACAATTACAATCATTTGTCCAATAATTTTTATATGGAATGATTTGTATATCTTAGCTTTGAAGTCACACGACCTCCTAAAAGGTTCCACAAATAATTCTCTTCACATTTTTCTTTTATGGAATTTTCGGAAAGAAAAAAAGAAATAATTAGAGCTTCTAGTATAAATCAGGAAATTGAAGTGTTAAAATCAAATTGTGGGACAAAATGAGTACTGTTCACTGTGCAAAAACAATATTCTTACCAAATAATTGAAAGAAAAATTCATCTTCTTTTTTTTTTTTAAAAAAAAAAATTAGCTTAAAAGGTAAGAGCTATGATTTGAGCTCCTAATCTTTAGTAGAACTATGACTCTTCATTGAAAGAATGAGTTATGGAATTTTGTCTCATAGTTGTGTCCTTAAATAAAGCAATTATAATCCTAACAAAGAACTATATCTCATCAACAAAATTGTATTGTATAACTATAAAAATGAATGCTTAGAACCCAATCAAACACAATAGAAGAAAAAGCATACAAAGCATATGTTTGAACACTACATTACGCACTTTCACTTCACTACTCATTTCATAAAAGAGTTTCAAGTCAATTTAGTTCGCCGGTTTGGTCAAATAGAGTGCTACCTTTGATTAGAAAGAATCGTTGTATCTTGGAAAACTATTTTTCAGTGACCTTCGGCACCATAGAGTGACAAATAAACCTTTAAAGATACAGTTAGAGCAACAAACTCAATTAAAAAATTTTCATTATTGCATTTAACACATTGAATTAGGATCTCTTACTCTCTTATTTTATTTGGTATTGTTATATGCAAAGGTAGTTTAAGTATTAAATTTTTAAGTTTTGCACAACTAGAATATTTCATATGTTTTTTGTTTTTTTATGTCAAACTAAATTAGATTCTTAAATTTCTAATTTTTGTGCATCAATACACACACACACACACACACACACCATATGTTAGTGTGTAAATGGATTTTCAAGAGGAAGTTGAAAGTAAATGGTACAATAGATAAATATAAGGTGACATTAGTAGTCAAGGATATAGACAAAAGGAAGGTTTTGACTACTTTGACACTTATTCACCAGTGCTTAAGATAATATCCATTAGGTTATTAATTGCATTTGTAACTATCAATAATCTTGAAATTCATCAAATGGATGTTAAAACAACACTTTTAAATGATGATCTAGATGAGAAAAATCTATATGAAACAACAAAAAGGGTTTGTTAATCTCAGTAAAATCTATATGATCCGCTAACCAAGGGATTAAATAGAGAGCAAGTTGCTAAATCATTAAGGGAATGGAACTTAAGCCTATAAAATAATTGAGGTACCATGATGGGAACCTTATGTGATTGGAGATCCCAAGAAATGGGTTCAAAGGGAAAAATAAATTGTTGTAGCTTGATGTATAAGCACTATGGGGGGGTAAAGCCTCCTTCCCATTCCCATTCCAATGATGAGCAGATAGTGCTACCTGCAAAAGTGTGAGGTTAAACATTGCCTTCAATAGCTCTTATATCTTGAACTTTCAAATGGGGGTGCAACAGGAACGACTTAATAAGAAGTCATATATGTGAGTAGGGATTGGGTCGATCATATAAAAATTTTAAGGCTGAATTCTTAGAGAGTACTCATGAATCCCAAGAACTATTTAGGGCCAAAATAAATGCAACAATGAGAACTTAAATTGACTATTAAGTGGTATTATGTGAAGTTCAATTATCTTGGTGTACACAAAAGCCGAATAGTTCAAGACACAACATTCACTAGTTGGTGAGTGCATCCAATGGTATTCACTAAGGAAGATTCAGAGCCAAACGCTACATCTCCTGATGCAATATTGCTCAAGCTAAAACTCTTTCATGTGCATTTGCATTCATATTCATGTTTGACGAGGCAATTTTCTTATTCATGTCGGAAATTGTAAAATTTTGATATATTTATAAGCTAAAATTAAATATTTGAATAAGAAATTGAATTTAAAGTGAGAAATAATTTAAAGGTATTTTAGTAGGTAAACTGAGTCTATCGACACTGAAAAAAAAAGGGTGTGTAAATAAAATAATTAAAGTTTATTTTTGGTGTGCCTCGATGGACATATTCTTATAAAAAAGTTAACTCAAAAGTTAAGAACTATGACTTGAGCTTCTTATTCTTTAGTAGAGTTGTGACTTTTCATTGAAAGAATGAGTTATAGAAATTTATCTCATAGTTGTGTTTTTAAAAGGAAGAATTATGATCCGAATAAAGAATTATATCTCATCGCCTAGAACACAGCTAAACATAAGAGCAAAAAAAAAAAAAAAAAAAATATATATATATATATATATATATATATACAAGCATTTGTTTGAGCATTACACCACGCACTTTCACTTCACTACTCATTTCATAAAAAAAAGTTTCAAGTTAATTTAGTTCATCGGTGTGGTCAATTGGAATATTGCCTTTGATCAAGAAAAGTCGTCGTATCTTGGCAGGCTGTTTGTCATTGACCTTTTACAGGGATAAATAAAGCCTTAAAGACATTGTTGGAGCAACAAGCCTCGACTTAAGTTTTTTCATTATTGCATTCAACACATTTAAGTAGGATCTCTTACTCTCTTATTTTATTTGGTATTATTATATGCAAAGACAGTTTAAGTATTGAATTTTTAAGCTTTGCACATTTAAAATATTTCTTATGTTTTTATATGTTAAACTAAATTTTATTCTTAAATTTTTAATTTTTGTGTACAAGTACACACACCATATTATTTCCTAACAATATTTTGGAATAGATTAATAAGTATGTGGGTTTTGGAATAAAGTTGTCCAACTAAACCTGTTTGCTCCACCACTGTTGTTTAAAAAAAGAAACCGAATTAGGTGATTGGACCAGTTGGATCGTCCGTTGCTTTATTGATCGATTCGATTTTAAGTACAGATGAGTAAATTCAAAAAATTATTTTATTTTGTTGAAATCATCTGAATTAGTTGTTGGACCATTTGACTCATTAAACTACTCATGATTTATCAAAATCGGACCATTTTATTTATTTATTTATTTTTTCCTTTAATTTTTGGTACCATTAACACTTTTCTTCTTGTTTTTTTTTCCTCATTTTTGTTTTACCTAATGTACAAACCTACAAGGTTAAGGCACATCTTAAAAAGCTAGAAGTGTAAAATAAATAAACAAATCTATAAAATAAAAATCCCAAATCAAATTTAACATTTTAATTTCTAAAAGATAGAAACCATTAGTCCGTTATCCAACTCATGTGCTCTTGACTGTCTCTTTCAAGAAGTTCTAACTTATAAAATTGAACAATATAATTTAGGTTCTTTATATTTTATGTTTGATATCTTATTTACTTTTAAGTAAAATATAAAAAATACAATATATGTATATAACGTAATTACAATGTTACAATTCAATTGCAACTTAATTACAATATGACTAATGATTGAACTAGTGAACCATGACTTGATAAGTTTTTGGTTAATGAATGATCAGATTTTTCGAATACTATCTGCCACACAGTAATAAATATATTGTCCCCCCTCCCCACAAAGGGTATTTAATAATTTCACTAGAAGCAAGCAATCAACTTAATTATTTAATTTCATTCTTCATCTTATATTGTATAATAAATATACCATAAAAGTATCAAATTGTTTTAATCCTTGACATCACCCATTTATTTTATTCCATCATTTTACATCCTACTGCTTAAGTAAATGAGCCATTACAATAAAAGTCAATGCTTGTGAGGATTACTAGCAATTGTTCAACGCTCAATTTATCCGTTTGTAAACCTAGAGAGATGGGAAAAATCTCAATATCCATGACATCTTCTTTGTCTAAGATTTAAATTGAAAGGATCTCTGGGTTTTCGCATCACCTGATAATGGAACCAACAAAGAGCTGAGGCTAACGATGCAGACGGGAATTTCTGAAGGGGAGTTCAAGTCCCACTTGAAATAGAAGGGAAATCTGTCCTAACCCAAAGCAAGAATGGGCCATCGGGCCCAGCCCCAATGCTAGATGGGTCATCCGATGACCAAGAAAAACCAACCTCCCAGCCCTCAATTGTAAGAGCATTCCCTGAGGATGAAGTCCAACACAAATCAACCCAAATTGATTTTGATGCTTCAATTGTTTTCCTGGTAGTGAGGTACATGAATTTCAAGTATTGGCATATTCTGTTTGAGTTTACTTTTTTACATGTGAAGAGATAGCTTCAATCTTGCCAAGATCTTCCTCCCATTGATGAATAGTGGGGAATTGAATGTACTATTATCACTTGTTAGAATTGATGTATTATTTGAGTTTACAGTATTGTATTTTGATTTCACAGGAAAGACTAAATTCTGAATGCTCGTGATTAAAGAACTTTCACAATGTTATTTGTATTCTTATTTTTTATGATTAAATGAATTATTCATATATAAATATCAATGGTATACGATTAACAAAAATCACGTGGTTCACTTAATAAGGTTAATTTTGTTATTAAATTATTAAGCATGGTTTACATTTTGTTTTTCTTAACTTGTTATGGATGGAGATGGTTCCTATGGGAACCATGATTTTTTAATTTATGCTGGATGAAGAGTAAATTATTTTAATATCAATGATTATAAAGTGAGTACATTTAGCTAAAAATCATGAGTACATGACTCTATAAATATTTTTTATATAAAAATAACTGATTGAAAATCAGATATATTTGGCATAAATAAAACAAATTGAAATAAATGATGGAATAAAGAATGGAATAAAGGATTTGAAGTGCTAAAAAAACTGTGATTAGTGCTTAGCCATCATACCTAATTAATTAAACAAGAGTCAAAATTTTGTATTTCTTGTTGAACTTACACAGTTTTAATAATATATGATAATATCTTTTCAGGTTATTTATGGCTAGCACTTCTAAAGATTGGCATAATTACGAAAAGATCATCATTTTTTTAAAATTATAAAACCACCCCTAAGATGACAAACCTGGTTGTAGTATAGATGGAATTTGTGAAAGGTCCAAAATACCCCTAGTAGGAAAAAAATAAAAAAGGTAAAAAAATTAGTTTAATAGCTAAAGTCCTAAATGCCCTTCTATGTATGACGATATCTTAAAATTTTAAATATTTTAAATAGCATATATATTTAAAATAATTTAGTTATATAATTAATTTTATTTAATAATATTAATTAATGAATATATTTATTAGTTTAGTTACAGATTAAACAATATTAAACTAATAAGCATATCTACAATAACTTAGTTAAATTTAATTAAATTATTTATTAAAATAGAAATTATATTTAAAATAAATATATTTAAATAATTAAATCATTTATTCAAATAATAAATATATAAAATAATTAATAAAATTTAGTGAAATTTATTAATTAATTAAAAAAAAATTAAAAATTAGAAGAGTACCTCCATAGCACCCCACCTTGGGATAGCACCTAAGTTGAGGCACTACTCGAATTCAGACTTAATTTTTAGAGTTACAATTTAACAGTAGGCTCATAAATTCAACACTATTTCAACTCCAACAATACTAAATAAACCACAAATGGTTATATCAAAAGAATTTAGGGAACTAAGTTAAATTATAGTTTCTGATAGATCAAGCCATCATTTTCATCTTACACTACAATTTTCAAATAAAATATAGACATCACAACGTCTCTAAGGTCAACCAAACAATTACAAGTTCCATACTTAATTTTGGCTCCAATTCTATTACAAAACAACCATATACTTCGTTCCAAACCTAACGTCCACCAGAGCCCGTCCCTGTCTGAAAGATTATGAAATATAGGGACGTAAGTCCAAAGACTTAGTGAGGGATATTTACAAGTTACAACAGTGTTTATCGAGGAGAAACTCAAATCGATAAAACATAATTTTTATCAAATGGAATATAACAAAATTTGAAAAAACAGACAATACAGAAAAGCAAACAAGAAACTCTCTTGTCTTATTGATCCAAGAACAAATTACAGGTAGACAAAAATTATTTAGGCAAATCAAACCCAAAGCATATGCATTCTAAGAAAAGGCTATAAGACATGCATTGCAAATTCATCTTATACCAGATAGATAGATAATTTATCTAAGCATAACAACTTAGTATATGGCAGGTGCCTTTATTGACTGTATAGCACACTGCTGATTCCTAGGGAGAGATCTCTAGCATATCACTCGTACCCAGGGGAAAATCCCTAGCGTACGATTAGCTCCTAGGAAAAAATTCCTAGTGTACCGATGACATTCAGGAAAAAATTCCTAGCATGCCCCTACATAACCAAATAGATTGCCCAGTATGGTCCTTGGCCCACATAATCACCGTATAGATAACAGAATAGCCACTCATACAGATGCCCAGGGGAAAATCCCTAGCGCACTATTGGTTTTAGATCAATAGATCAGAACAGAACAAAATAGTATGCCACCAAGGTAACATAAAATAATAAATGGAGAACAGATAAGCTAGCATGGCCAATAAACATAGAGTTGATAACAGATATGCCAACAAGGCAAAAGATATAGTACAAATAGTATAGATACAAGACTATCAGATATTAGAGTAACAGATAATAGATAGAAGTTCTGGGTGGCAGAATGGACAGAAAATAGAACCAACATCAGAGATAATTCTCACAGAGGTATTCAAGTTAGATAACGGATAACAGACATATTTCACACACAGATCAAAATACGATTTAGAAATAGTAAAACCCACACAGGGGTTTATTACAATCACAGATAAGAAATGTAACACCAGATTGGTAGACCCTCACAAGGGTTTCCAACAATTAAGCATAGCTTAACAAAGCAACAACCTAGAGTGGGTGACCCTTACCTCTTGCAGTCCCAAATAGCAACAATCAAAAATTGAATCTACTGCTCGTCGGTGCCTAGCTCATCGTTACCTAATCAAGAAAATATGTCATAAATCAAAATTCTCCAGAATCAATATTTACGCATAATTCCCAAGTCAAATTCCTTTTCCAATACTATTTAACTTATAATGGTTCCCAATATCCAAATTTATTCAATTTATTATTAACCAACATACGAGTCCAAAATTCATATCTTCCATCTCCCTATTCCTTGTATAGAAAAATAATCATTGAAATACATATATCGATTCAAAGGCTCGACTTGGACAAAAACTAAAAATTGCATGCATGCATGCACATATGTACATAACATCCAATTAACCAAAAAAAATTTGATATCACTAACGAGGGCTTGAAATCACAAACTGATAGCACCGGGATGTTCACCGCATTGAGATGAGGAGACTACCTCTCCGCCGTTGCTGGAATACCGCTGCCAGAAAACTCAACTCCACCATAGAATTGTTCTTCTCATCATGAGGATTCCAATGCCACATTCTGTTTCCAATTTCGAGCAACATAGATGTCAGAACGAGCTAAAAACTGCCAAGTTCCTTTTTCTTTCGCTGAGCTCTGATCACCACCCCATCGTCATTGGAGTCACCATGTAAGGGTACCATTGAGCTCCTTATGTCAAATGCTCCCCAACCTAACCCTCAGAATCGACAATGGCCACCCAAAACCACGAAACCTAGCTACCACCATGGTTTGCCTCCTCGGTTTGCCTCTTGCCACTGCTACTCTGCCGTTCAGGTGAGAAGGTTGAGTGGCTGAGGTGTAAGTGGTGGTGAGGGTAAGAGATTGGTAGGTTTTGGAGGGTTGAAAAGCTATCGGAGAGTTGGCCAGAGGATGGTGGTGGTTTGGTGAAAGAAGAAAAAAAGAAGAGGAAAAATGGAGATGGAAAAGGAAGAAGGAAAAAGGAAGGAAAAATGAGGAAGAAAAGGTCCTGCTTGATTCTATAAATCTAATCTTCATTTTCAATTTTTTAAAAAAAAAATTTAAATTATGCAATTTTACCCCAAATTATTCAAAAGTCAACACAATTAAGTCTACAAAAATTATAATTTAGCCCACAAAATTTTTAAAATAATTAATAATGTGAAATTTATAAAATTTTCAAATAATGATAAAATCGTATATTAAAATAAATAAATTTTTAGGGGTGTTACATTATTAATGAAGAATAAATAAGTAAAAGAAATCTAAAAATATGTATTTTTAACTAAATTGTTTATTTATTAAAGAGAAATTTTTTTAAAATTTAATTATAATATTTATTAAAATAATAATTGTATTTCAAATAAAGATATTTATAATAATTAAAATATTTATTCAATTATTAAATGTATCAAAAAATTTTAGGGTGGTGATTTTTGCACTCCATGGTTTACCTTCCACACTCCGTCTCTTACTTTTTTTAATTAAAATGACTTAATTACACTAATTTATTTTAGGTTATATTCTCTAACTTTATGGACAAAAGTGCCCATTTTTACTCCAGCCCTTAATACTACATATTTAACCTTTCTTCAATTCTTTTTCACTCGATAACCGCTAAAAAATGGCAGCAAATATGGAGAATCAAGTTAATGAAGAATTAGTACAACTCAAGAAAATAATCCAAGTCATTCAAGCCCATGATATAGAAGATGTCTCTATTCTTTGTTAAGTTATCATCAACTTTGATAATTTTAATTTTAAAGGGATTTATATTTATTTTGATTCACTGTAGAGTCCATATCTATTTGTGGATTATTCAAACAACATTTGCCTCATTTTCTTTTATTGAATAGGTTTTATCTTTGCTTATTACTACAAGATTATTGAGCATTTTTCTTAAAAAGAAAAATCTTCTATTTACTATTAACTTGTTTTGATAGAGAAAGGAGGACTTTCCCATGATGAAGTGAGTCCAGAAAAATGGAAAGGGGAAATTAGGCAAAGTATTGTCCACTTTGAAATGTTAGTTTCTCTTACGAAAGTAAATTTCAATAGCTGAGATGAGCTTATTGGTGCTATTCGTAGTATTTGCCTGAACGAAGGATACGCTATAGTCATAAAAAGGTCAAAAACAAGTTATTATGTAGTTGTAGGATGCAATAGAGGAGGAAAATACCATGGTAATATTCCAATTGATCAAGGAAAAAGAATTCAGCTACTTGTCTTATTTAGTGTCCATTTGAAGTCTAGGGTAAACGAAAGACTAAAGGGCTGTTTGTTTTCATTTTCACAAGCCATTTTCATTTTCTCCTAAAAATGAAAATAAAAACTATTACTATTTATACCATTTTCTCATATATTTTCATTCTCAAGTCATTACTTTTTACGTCCTCTCTCCATTTTCATACCTTTTTCAACCCCAATTATTACCTATATCTACTTTACATTCCTAATACTTCTCAAATAACATTCACTACAAAAATATTATAAATTCAAATTATAATATTATTTTTTCAAACAATTACACATCACATCATCAATCAAATTAAAAAACTACACAACTTTTAATACAAAAAACATCCAACACATCCAAATACATATCAATTTGACACCCAAATACAACTCAGTTTAAACAACATATCCAAATACAACTCATTTTCAAAAAAACTTTTTCTAACTAACTTTTCACTATGTATTTTCGCATGAAAATGAAAATGGCTTGTGTAAATGAAACCAAACAGACCCTAATGGTATTTGGAAGACTGAAATAAAAAATTTATTACATAATCATGCATCTTTAAAAAATATGTCCAGACATTCTACTTGTTGTCATCTTTCAACTGAGGACAGGTAATTGGTGAAAGACATGATCGCAGTTGGAGCTGAACCAAGGCAAATTCTTAGTGCTCTTCGAAAAAAGAATCCAAATCTTTTAGCAATAGCAAGGACAATTTACAATGCAAGAGCAAAAATTAGAAATGAGAGCTTAGCTGGAACAATGGTGTGGCAAGCACTATTTGATGAGTTTTGCAAGCACAATTCATTTTTTTTTTTTTAGAAATTTGGAAAAGTTTAAGAGGGTTAAATATGTAGTATTAAGGTGTTGGAATGAAAAGTAGGTATTTTTGTCCATAAAATATTGGAGAATATAACTTAAAATAAATTAGGATAATTAAGTTATTTGTAATTAAAAACAATAGGAAATGGAGTGCCAGAGGTAAACTATGGAGTGTAGAAATTGCACCCAAAATTTAAACTTAGTTACTAAATAAAAAATTTTAAAAAAAAGGAATAAATAAATAATTAATTAAATATTTACTTTAATTAAATTATTTATTAATTAAAAAATAAATTTCTTTTAAAAAAGTACAAATCCCATCCACCTTATCCCCCGGCGCCCCTCAATTCTTCCGTTGGCCATCGCTGGCTACAACAGTCATGGTGATAGCAAGCCACGAGCCGTCCAACTATGACATGGTGGCCTCTGGCAAAGGCCACCCTGGCCAAATCCAGTTGGTGGGGGTGGGAGTTGGGTGTGTGTATATATATGCATAAATATATATGTACATATGTATATATCATATATATTATATGTAATATAATACTATATATGTTTGTGTATATATAAATATTTATATATTTTTAATATATATATATATATTTGTTATAGTTTTATGGTATTTTTGTACTTTCATGCAATGAGGTTATTAATCATATTACTAGAAGAGCCAACAATTATGTAATTTCACCTATCATTTTTAACCATGATCTTGAGAAACCCTAATGGTAGCTAATGGTTATGTCAAATTATTGGATAGTAGTGACAAACTTTAGGGAAGTGGGATTGTAATTTTTAAAAAATAAGAATCTTTTTATAATTATATTAAATTTTAGAGATGATAACTATGATTTATCCTATTTTTTCTTATCTCACATTAAGGAATTAGGCTATAGGGACTTTAAAAGGGGCCAAGTTGTTCTCCCCTTCCCTTCTTTTAAAGATGCATTTTTGTAATTCGGATAAAATTCTCACAGAAGTGTGCAAATAGAAAAATACTTTAAATTAAGTGATTGAATCTATATAATTGATGATAGATTTAATTATAATTATTAATGCTATTTTGGGAACAATGATTATGTGCTTTTTCCTATATCTTCAACTATAAATTATGATAATATATAATCTTATTTCTTATTGAGGAGTCAAGGATTGTGAGGTTTGAATACAAGTTTCTTTCTCTCAGTTTCGTTTTAGAGAATTTTATTAAAAAACAAATTCTATCAAGATTTGTGATAGTGGAACAATATTTCAAAATGATTAAATTGTGCTTGGTGATGAATCCCATCATCAGCACTACTGAATAAATTTATAAAAAATGAATTGAATCATATATGATTATACTCAAGGCTATATGGGTCGGATTTGGGCTAGATCATTGATAGATCTGAATTGGAATATGACAGATAGCACTATGTTATATCCGATTCTGATTCAAGATCTTATTAGATTTATAGTTGGTATTATCATATTTGAATCGAAATAAAATTTTGATATTGTGAAAAAGATCTGAATTTGATTACTTCCAAATTATCATATATTTGTTATTTTTCTAGAAATTTATAAGAATCGAAATTCAAAATATTCATCCTAAAAATAAATAAATAAATAAAATATAAACATGACTGAATAAATAAAATTTTCAAGTTTAACAATCATTTAAAAATAATAACATAATACGAATTAATCACAATCATTCACAATATCATTGGATTTTAAGTTAGGTTGTTGATAATAGTACTGTTTTCAACAATAGAAATGCATAATAATTACACTTGATTATTTAATCAACTAATTACAAGGTTACAATTTGTAAGTCAAAAACAAAACTCATTTTGATCAAATTAAGATTTGCATTGCATTCTTCCCACATCATTTTCTATTATAAAAATAGAGAAATAAACAATGCTATTATAATGTAGACAAATCCAAAAAATCTAACAATCTATATAAAAAAAATGATTTGATACATTGCATAAAACCTCATTACTTCTTCCATTAAAAAAAATACTTTAACAATGGTATTAGGAATAATACTATTAACTATATATATTTGAATTCGAATTATGAATGCATCGGATTGAACAAAATCGATCTTTTTAAAAAAAAATTGTGAAAAAAAATTTACAAACATATTGTGAATTGGGGAGTCTTACAAATTTATAATAAGTTGCATTCACCAAGTGCAACTTTTAACAGTAACTAATTTTTTTTTTCTTAGCTACCAATTTTTCAACAGACGAAAAATAGGTACTACTGAAGGTTGCACTCACTGAGTGCAACTTTCAACAGTACCTATAAGTTTTTTAACGGAAGAGGAGAGAGAAGAGACAATTTGAAAATTGAAGACAACAATATTTTTATTTTTCAAAGCTTGCCAACCTCTTTCCACCTTCGATTCTTCTTTGTTTCAACTCTAAATTAAAAACTAAAACCATGGTTGGATTCTTCTTAGCACCTCGGACGGCAGCATGTGTCTCTTGATTGGGGCACTACATAATTAATTCAAAATAAGAAAATATTGTTAAATAGTAAAAAATATTTAATATATTAATTAGTTAAAAATAATTAAATTAATTGATTAGAAAAGTTATTAAATACCTTATTAATTTTTAAATAAAAAATTATTTTAAACATTCTTTTAAAAGAAATGTTAGTTTATTAGAAATAAAAATGCATTAAAAATGACCTTAAATATATTTAACTCATATTAGAAATAAAATTGTAATTAGTTATATAAATTCATATATTGCAAATAACTTTCATAAATTGCAAATAATTACTGAAGGTTGCACTCCTTCAGTTTATTAATTATCACTTCACTTGTCAGCAATAATTGATAAATTGAAGACCATAATGATTAAAAATGTCCTTGCTGAGTGCGTCTTTTGTGCAAATTTGCATTATCCTAAATTAGAGCTAATGTAAAAATTGAAAATAATTTTATATTAATTATTTAACTATTTTAGAATATTTAAAATAATAAAAAATTAAATTCATAGTTTTTCTATATTTATAATTTATATTCATGATATGTTTATTTTTTGTACTGTATAACTAGTGAATAATGTGAATATTAATATTTTTTTTAAATTTCTATGATAGTTATTAATTATAATCATCATGTATGTAGCATCATTAGAGTATCATTATAGTATTTTGGATGTACCTAATCATATTATTTTTATTTTTCCAGCAAATATTTCATGATGGATATCAAAGATATATGTGGTCCACATGGTATTTTATACATTCAAGATGGCCATCGATCAGAGGGTGTATTAGTTGGAAATATAGATGATACTTTAGTTGTTAGATGAGGAGATAGAAGATTTTGGAGAATTATAGAACACGAAGCTCTACACCCTCGTGTATTATCTTTATTAAATGAGATGGGATTCTATGGTGTCTACAGTAATAGAAATATTGAGACTAATGTTCATGTAGTAATTACGGCTCTGGTTGAGAGGTGGCGCTCAGAGACTCGCACATTTTATTTACGTGTGGGAGAGGTTACAATGACATTATAGGATACAACAGTTATTTGGGCATTATTGATAGATGGTATTGCTGTTACAGGTAAAGACCACATTCATAACCTCTCACAATGGCAGGATAATTGTAATCGTTATATTGGATTCATTCCAGAGGAGTGAGACCTTAGGGGATCACAACTTCATCTTACTACTCTTACGGACCACATCCAGAATAATAGAATTACAAATCATAGCACAGTTTTGGAGGTCCAACAATATGCATGTGTTTGTGAGTTGATACTTCTTGGAGGTCTTATATGAGTCTGTAACTTTAGTTTGGGTAGTGTAGTTTTATCGTTCATGTATTGTGAGCTTTGTACTGCTTCATGTAGAGAAAAATCAAATATTAGTGGAGCAATGCAGTTGTTACAGGTTAAGTAGTATTATTTATAATTGTATTAATTCTTATAATTAGGTATGACCTTTGAAAAATTGTTAATTATAGATTTGGGCATGGTCACGTGTTACAACATTGATGCCTATAACATTAACTTCTCGTGTAGATGACAATGAAGCTCCATTAATAGTTGATGGACTTCCAATTCCTTCGTATGGTGCTCGATAAGATAATAAATGTTATAGTTTATTAACATTTTCATGCAACTAATTTGTGCATATATAGATAATATGACTTTTATTAATATCATTTGAATGGACTTTTAGGTGGTGGCATTATAATTCTTTCACACAAACAGCAAGTTACTCTGTACGGATCATAAGAGATATGCTTGATAGAATGACGAAAAATGAGGTCAAAATTTTTATAATATAATAGTTTTTACATCAAATCTTCTGATAAGCTATTTATCTATATAAACATAGCTCAATTCTTTTATATGCACTTTATATGGCAACCATATGACTAAGTCCAAGACATTCAAACCTTACCAGTCCAGTGTGTCTCGAGACTTTGGACAGCAGCATGTCCATTAATCAACTTTGCTATAATTGAGATGCATCATCTATAATGAGTCTTAAGGTAATTTGGGATGCGATCATATTCCTCCACCATCGACTGAGAGACGTTTAATATTACATGACGTATCACATGGAGGTCATCTTGGGCAAGATTGGTCCATTTATCACATGAATTATATTTCTCCATGGGCTAACATAGAGCAGCTTGTTGTGTATGGACCTCTTATTATCGGATCAACTACTATGAAAAATGATACATGTTATGGTATGATCGAATTACACATTGAATCATAGGACCATCACATGAGAACATATAAATGGGGTACCATTTAGTGGATCCACGCGTTTGGCAAGATGTGGTATGTATATAAAGCATGCAATATATCCTTCAGTGATTTAAATAATGTTTAACATTATGTTGTCAATTTTATTTTTTGCAAACAAATCAAATGCACAATTTGATGATCAGTTGTGATTTTGCTACTGAGGATGCCAAGGTTATCTCATTTATTCAGATGAAGAATGATCATAGATTAATTGCTAAAAATGTTCATCAATTGGCATCCAGGCAATGCTTTCCAATCTAAGTCCCTCAACAACAAGAAATCAGTGATAGTAACATACGAGAAGGAGGAGACACAACATTAGACCCAACAACGCGATTGATGATGATAGCATTCATGGGATCACTGGTAGTGATTTATTAGCTCAAGACACTCATTCTTTTAGGTCAAGTGGTGGTAGTGATGTAGGAGGTCTTGCTAATAGGCTGGATAACTTGTATGCCAACTACTATGTATGTCAACCACTAGCAATAGATGAGTTAACATCTATACCACCGTATATGTTGGCTACCAGACAATCAGTATCTGGACTAATGGATATTGATCTTGGTTTAGGATGAGGATCAACGGAGTATGATTATTCAGCACCAGCATGCCGCTCATTTCATTTCTCATAGTACCTTTTCCAAGTGTTACGAAGTATCGTGATCAGCATGAGGTTGGTCCAAGTTATCATTAGTCACATGATGCTGCACATGATGAAAGGGCACGATGACCACAAAGACAATGATAGCAACAAGGCTATGGCATTGGAGGACATTATTAGGGCTACCTTTTAGAATCTTATGTAACAATATCATTAGTTCATGTAATACAAATTGTAAATTTGTATTTTGATGCTTTGAATCAGGATCACGACTGCAAATATTGGTTCCACATAAAAAGTAACAAAGAAGACACAAAAAAATTACAATGAACGCACACAACAATGAGTAATCAAGAAGACACACAAAAATTATAAAGACAGCATATAAAAATTATAAATATTTTGCTTACAACTTACTAAATATAAAAAAGCTAGGGATTCGATCTTTTAAGGGCTTGTTGTGCATTCTAAACTTCTTCAAGGCAACATGCTTATTGTCTTGCTCTTGCTTGAGACCAATTCATTTCATTTTGAATTCGAGTGGTACGGTCTCTACCTACAATACGTTTCTCCCATGTGTAGGGTTGTGAACTAGCTTAAAGTTAGGATCATCCTAATAATCCTTTGACCATAATGATTCAAATCTCCTTTTATAAGTTGCAATGTAATGTTCCACCTTATAATATTCCTTCACAAATGATGAATAGTTGACCCAAAATGTTCGACATATTTGCATTGCATGTGAGCAAGGAATTTCATATTTAGCCCATTTCCCACATGAGCACTCTCATGTCTGAAACTTCACAACATGAGTATGATTCCCACATGATGTGTCTATTCTAATAATTACCGAAGTTGATTATTGAGCATTATCAACCTTTTGCACAAAGTAATTAATAGAATGGTACTGCCATTTTGTGTAAATGTTAAAAGCATAATCAACCCATAATTGATCATTTTGCCTCATCCTACGGGCATTAGTGATCCGATGAAGAAAATATTTCACGCAACGATCAAATATTGTTTGAACAATAGTTGTAATTGGTAGTCAATGAGCACCTTTTAACACCCCATTTGACATCTTTGTGGTCAAAATGCCAAAATGCCATCCTTTATCATGAGATAATGTCCATTGACTTCTGTCTATCCGCTCCAAGTAGGAGTAAGCACGCTCATTAATACTCTTTATACACTCTATCTTTTTTTCAAATTTTCTAATTTAATTTGTAGCACCAGATTTCCAACATATGTCCTTCAATTGAACATTCTTAAAATGTTTATTGAAATTTGAATACACATGCCTTAAACAAAATCAATGTACTCCATGAGGGGGCATGAAATCAGGTATGCTCTCTACAATAGCCAAAATACCACGATGATGATCAGAAAGTAAACAATAGCTATCGACCCCTCTGATAATATGTTTTGCCAACATCTAAAGAAACCATCTCCAAGACATCAAAGTTTCCTCATCTACTATGACGAAAGCTATAGGCATAACATTCTAATTTGTATCCATGGCTATAACGATAAGCATTTTATGTTTATACTTTATGTACAGCTGAGTTCCATCTATACTGATAAGTTTGCAGCAATGTTGGAACCTTTCTATACATGGTCGAAATGCCCAAAAGACACATTTCAACATTTTTTGTCCCGGTATGCTTGTCTCAAGATAACTCCATTCAACAATTGTTCCTGAATTCCACTCCTGGAGAGCTCCAAAATATTTGGGTAATTTTCTTACTGAATTCTCCTAAGTCCCATAAAGTTTTTCCCCCATACATTTCATGCTATTCCATACCCTAACATAAGAGATTTCATAACCGTACTTAGTTTTTACCATCATTTGCACACTTGCAACCTCATAACTTGGATTAACTCGAACAATGTCCAATATGTTCAAAGCAATTATATTTCTGCTTAAATTCTGATGATCCATTGAAACTTCATCCATAAGGTATGTGTGAGGGCCTCCATACTTGGTAATTCTACAAAATCCCTTTTTCGCTTTAAACATTCCCCTCACACTCTATGGACAAGAAGGTTTTTTTTTTTGTTTTTTTGTTATTATGTTTGCACACTACTTTCCATAATTTTAGTGTGCTCTCAAGAATGTGATATTTTTGTCTCTCCACTAGCGCGGAATAATCTTTCACAAAAGTGATAAGATGCTCCTTACTCTTGAAAATCCCTCCCATGTGGAGTGCTTCTTTACTTTAGTTGTAAAACTCAATCCAACCATGGGTTGGAATATCCACAGAATTTGCTTGTATAAATATATCATTATCATCTATTGCAAAAAAGAATGGATAAATGGGATACATACTTGGTTGCATAATTGTGAATGTCATTCTTCTTATCTCATGTGGTTGTTGGGAAGATGTTCCCTCGCCATGTGAAGGTAGTAGCTTTTTCATTATATCATCACTACCATTAAAATCATCACTATCACTTTTAGCTGGTTCTAAATCCGTTAACTCTTCATCTTGAAGACTATCTACTTATGGCTCTAGTTCACCATCATGAACAAAATGTGCTGGGTTATCTCGCTATGGGCCTTTACCAAAATCATGAATCCCAACATTTGCAAACCTTTGCATAACCACAGGAACATTTATTTTTGATTAAGTTGGGTATTGTTGATCCCATCCAAAATCTTGATA
The DNA here is from genome assembly GCA_014898725.1 of Jacaranda copaia. Lineage (NCBI taxonomy): Eukaryota > Viridiplantae > Streptophyta > Magnoliopsida > Lamiales > Bignoniaceae > Jacaranda > Jacaranda copaia. Next base: position 102,539 of record JACGDI010005850.1, read on the forward strand.
AGAGATAGATTGACCTTCAGGTTGCATCAAAATCCCCATGTAAGACTCATCTCCAAAAGTACTCTGAATACCAGTTTGGCATATTGCTTCTATCTCAATATATAATTCCACACTATTAAGTTAGCATTATGTACCAAACAACATAGATAAACCATTATCATTTTATATTTTCACAAGTGTAGATATCCCGTACTGCTTGTCCAAATAGAATTTTGCTTGAATTTTTAGTTCATAGCTGTTGCTATCAATGGTTGTCGCTTTATAGATTTCATAGCACAAATCAAAATATATTATTTCATGAGATACTCTAATGATGCTACATGTATGACAATCATAATCCACTGAGTGAGTATCTCTAGTAATTTTTCCTCCAAAGTATATTAGAACAACAATAGTATTTGAAGTTGACATACCTTCCACAAATGCACACATAATTTATATTAATTAATCAGTTTAATTTATAACTATCATAAAATTTTATAAAATATTAATATTTACATTGTTCAATAATTCTACAGTACAAAAGTTAATTAACACTACATATAAAGTGAACAAAAATATTATTAGAAAAGATTAAAAAAAAATCAACCCATATAAATTATACACTAACTTGGATATTTGTAGAAAAGAAAATTGAATCGAATTGTTCAATTCCTTCCAAATTTGTGTTTCACACAAAATACAAACATAATAAATAAATAAATAATACATTCACTAAACTATTAAATTTTAATTAATACTAAAAATTTAAATTATTACCTTAATAGAAATTTTCTAGTTGACACAAAGAAACAATAACTATAAGTGGAATGCTTTCTTCTCTCTTTCTTCTTCCTATTTTCTTTTTTTCTTCCATTTCTCTCCACTTCTACTTTTAAGAAGTGTTAGGCTAATTGCAGCTTTCACTTGTCAAGGCTGCAAAGCTGCAATTAGCCTACAAAATAGGTATTGTTGAAAGTTGCACTTGGTGAGTGCAACTTTCAACAGTATCTATTTTTCCTTCGTTGAAAAATTGGTGGCTAAAAAAAAAAATAGTTACTGTTGAAAGTTGCACTTTGTGAGTGCAACTTTCAATAGTACATTTAGAAGTTGCATTCAGTGAGTGCAACTTACTACAAATTTGTAAGACTTCTCAATTTCACAGTATTTGTGTAAAAACAAATTTTCACAATTTTTTTTAAAAAACCAACAAACTCTATATATATATATATATATAATTTTCATTAATTTCAGATTATAAACCTTTTTAATGGGATTATATTCATTAAATTTTTTATTGAATAAAAACTTTAAATAATCAAATTAAATTCAAATTAAATTCGAATTAAAATTCACTCTGTTTATTGAGAGAAAAAAAGGTAGTCAAGTTAACCAGCTAAAGTTATAATTTTGGTATTGAGGACTGCCTACTTAGGCATGTATATATTTCCTATTGTCAAGTGGTCTCACTACCGCGGTACATAATTTAACTTGTTTTGCTTTTTTTTTTTAAAGCTACAAAATAAATACATGTTGCCAAAATCTTTGTAGAAGAACAACCACAGTAACAAATAGATCAAAAACAAATTAACAAAAAAAATAAAAACAACAACAACAACAACAACAACAACAACGACACAAAAATATATATATGGAGAGAGATGTGTGGACTTGTGATTTGAATCAACATTTATTGTGCAAACCATTTACAGGACATGTACAAAAACTTCAATTTAATTGATATTTCAACACAATATTGGTAATGTATGTACTTTCTTTCAAAGAGTAGTTATAATTAAAATCTAATACTTCACACATAAATTTTTTTTATTGTTACATTCAAATGAGGTTATTTATGTTGGTCATCCCTCTTTCAATAGAGCACCATTGATAAGACAATATTTATACTGGACAAACAATTTTAATTCGAACACAGCTTCTGTAGGCCACAAATATGACCTCATTTGCACTGCATGTGAACACTGTTTTCCATTTGGCAAATGAGATGATATTTAGCCTTAATCATGGAAATGTCTTCCTCAAACATATTCACCCAAGCTTCAATGCCACCCCCAGACTTGGTGCCCAATAAAAGTATCAAATTATTTTGTGGCACGTCGATAATGGAAACCCAAATAGGCTTTCCCCACCTATAATCCGCCTCGTATACCAGCAGCCTGAACTAACTGGTGAAACAACAAATTTCCAGGATTTTTTTTCCACCTTTAAACACTGGATCATTCTCTTCATTAGCAAAAGAGTATTTCAAAAATTCGTCTCCATTTTTTAGTCTTCTAACGTAATCGGCATCAATTTTTCTTATCTCGTATCTTGGCTTGATAGCTGAGTCATAATAATCTAGTTCTAGTTTGTTTGCAGATGCTATTGTCATTGCCATTGCTCGAGCACATGCATTCCCAAAATACTTGTGTGGAAAAGGAAGGCTCGCTTGGTGCCTGATATCCATAGCATGAGCAGCGGCAAAAATCCTATTTTCTCTATTCGTTTTATCTTTCAATGTGACTACTTCAATAAAATGCTTCTAGATGAAGACGGAGACCACCTCCACTCGGGTGGGATTATCTATCAATGGCCCGGAGGTGGCTTTCTTTAGGGCCACAAATATGTGTTCTTCAAATGTGAACCTTGTTGAATATTGATTCAAAAAATATTAGAGTTAGTGGTTCCTATTTATTTGGGCACGTTTCAGATTTCTAAGTCTTAATTTATTAGTTGAGTCAGTACCAAATATGTTAGTTGCTGATTCTTAGCTTAGTTGGTCAAATTAATAGGTCACATTTTCTGCTATTTTTATGTTTTTTTTTTCTGTTGAAGTCAGCCTATATATAAGGCTTTGTACAACTCTTCATATCAATTCAATTGAATCAATTTTGTTGAATATTGTAAAATTTCTCCTTCTTTTCATTAATTTTAGCTCCCAGCCAACACACTTTTTGATATCAGAGCAAACTTCTAAGTTTGTTCCTTGTTTTTTGAAAAGTAAGAGAAAAAAGCAACCTCATGGCAGCAAATGGGTCTTCAATGGTAGAGCAGCCTCTGATTCCCATTTTCAATGGTGAAAGATATGAATTTTGGAGTGTAGAAATGAAAACACTCTTCAAGTTTCAAGACTTAAGGGACTTGGTGGAAAATGGATTCGATGAATTTGATGATGAGCAGTGATTGTGGGTGAATAAGAAGAAGGATTCAAAAGCCCCTTTTTTTCATTCAGCAAGCAATGCATGATTCAATTTGCTACAGAATTGTAGCAGCGGAGACTTCAAATTAGGAATGGGAGATTCTCAAAAAGGAATTCAAAGACTCAACAAAGGTAATGACTATGAAACTTCAAACATTCCATTGTGAATTTGAAAATTTGAGGATGAAAAGTATGCAATCTGTGCAAGATTATCTATCTAGAGTGTCAACGCTTGTAAATAAAATGAAATCATACGGTGATCAAATTAGTGATGAAGTAGTTGTTTCCAAAGTCTTAAGAAGCCTCAATTCTAAATTTAATCATATAGTGCTCGCAATTGAGGAAGCCCATGATTTATCTTCATATTCTTTTGATGATTTAATTAGTTCCTTGCTTGCTCATGAGGATAGATTAAATGTTTCACAAGAACAAATTGAGGAGAAAGCATTCCAAGTAAAGGGGAAGTCTTTTCCAAAGGGAAAATATGAAAATTTTGTTAGTTGAGATAATGGCAGAGGTGGATTTCATGGTGAAAAGTCTAAAAATTTTGTTGGTAGATGTGGTTTCTATGGTAGCCGCAGATGCGGCAAAGGGCAAAGGTAAAGGAAGAAATCAGTTTGGTGAGCAGCAATTCAAGAGCTCTATCCAATGTCGATATTACAATAAATTATGGACATAAAGAAGCTGATTGTTGGAGTAAACAGAAAGATGAGCAAAACCAAGTCAATTTCATAGAAAAACATGACAATGAGAGTAAGTTATTCATGGCTCATTCCCTTATTAATGTGTCAAATGACATTTGGTTTGTTGACAGCGGTTTCTCTAACCATATGTGTGGCACAAGAGCTCTATTCAAAGAACTTGATGAGTCACAAAAAATAGAAGTTCGACTTGGCAATGACAAGCAAATGCAAGTCGAAAGAATAGGTACAGTTGCTATTAAAACCTTGTAAGGTAACGTAAAACTTCTCTCTAATGTTTAATATGTCCCTTGTTTAGCTCATAATTTGCTAAATGTTGGGCAATTGATGACTTATGGGTATTCAATTTTATTTGATGATGAATCTTGTGTTATCCAAGATAAAAAGTTTGGTCAAAAGATTGTTGGTGTTCAAATGACTCAAAATAGAATGTTTCCTCTTGAAGTGTCAAATGTTAAAAATTGTGCATTAGTTGCTAAAGGAAGTGTTGAAGCAAGTTTATGGCATTTATAATATGGTCATTTGAATATAAACAGTTTGAAGTTATTAGGATATAAGAGTATGGTTGTTGGATTGCCTAAAATTGATGCTCTTGATTTTTGTAAGAGATGTGTATATAGAAAGCTAAGTAGAAACTCATTTACTCTAGGTCAATCATGGTGTGCTTCTACTCATCTTGAATTAGTATATGTTGATTTATGTGGTCCTATGAATGTGGAGTCCTTAGGAAGGAGTCGATACTTCTTGTTATTCACTGATGATTATAGTCGCATGAGTTGGGTGTATTTCTTGAAATTTAAATTAGAAACATTTGAAAATTTCAAGAAACTTAAGTCTCTCGTAGAGAAACAAAGTGGTTTTGAAATTAAAACTCTTCGAATAGATAGGGGAGGTGAGTTTACATTGGCAGAATTCAACACTTTTTGTGAAGAAAATGGCATCCACAGAGAATTGATTGCACCTTACTCACTAGAGCAAAATGGTGTAGTAGAATGAAAAAATTGCATTGTTGTTGAAATGGGTGGAAGCATAATGAAAGTTAAAGGTATTCCAGAGCATTTTTGGGCTGAAGCAGTTGCCACAACAGTCTATCTTTTGAATATTTCACCGACAAAAGCATTTTACAATAATACACCATATGAGGTGTGGAAAGGTAACAAGCCCAAGGTTAGCTACTTAAGAGTCTTTGGATGTATAGCTTATGCTTTGTTGAATTCACAAGCACATCAAAAGCTTGACAAAAAATTTGAAAAATGTACCTTTATTGGGAATAGAACACAATCTAAAGCTTATAAGTTGTACAATCTTGTGAGTGGCAAAGTTTTAATTAGTAGAAATGTTGTGTTCAATGAAAATGCAACCTGGAATTTCAGTTATGGGAAGGTAGGTTCCACAATTCAATTGTCACTCAATGATAAATCATCTACTGGAGAAGTAGTAGTACATCCCAATTCAGTGAACTCAATCAATTCATCTCTAGCAAGTACTCACATTTCCACTCCGGCTAGCAGCAGTGTAAGCTTCTCTCCTTCAAGCTCATCACCATCAAGTTCTTCCAGTCAGACTCCACTAAGAAAATTTAGGTCACTAAGAGAAATTTATGTATGTTCTTTTGCTTTATATGCATCAGATCCTATTTCCTTTAAAGAAGTAGCAAAAATGAAAGAGTGGTAGCAAGTTATGTTGGAAGAAATACATGCAATTGAAAGAAATCAAACTTGGGAGCTTGTAGACCTGCCAAATGACAAAGTTCCTATTAGCCTCAAATGGGTGTTTTGAACAAAGTATAATGCTGATGGGAGTACACAAAAGCATAAGGAAAGGCTCGTTGCAAAGGGGTATGCACAGTAGCAAGGTATTAACTTTGATGAAACTTTTTCTCTTGTTGCTTGTTTTGAAACAGTAAGAATTCTGCTATCCTTGGCTGCACAATTAAATTAGCTGGTCTATCAATTTGATGTTAAGTCTGCTTTTTTGAATGGAGAATTGGAGGAGGAAGTCTATGCCTCTCAACCTGAAGGTTTTGTTGTTAATGGAAAAGAAAACAAAGTCTACAAGTTAAAGAAGGCCTTGTATGGCCTCAAGCAAGCTCCTTAGCCATGGTATAATAAAATTGATTCTTAATTTTAGTTGTGTCTTTATGTGGATGACATGATTTACATGGGATCTAGTGAAACTTTAATTGCTGAATTCAAAGCATGCATGATAAAAGAGTTTGAGATGTTAGATTTGGGTGTCTTGCAATATTTTCTTGGACTTGAAGTAAAACAGGCAGAAGATGGAATTTTTATTTGCCAACAAAAGTACACAACAGATCTTTTGAAAAAATTCAAGATGGAAAATTGCAAAATTAAGGTCACACCCATGCATGTTAATGAGAAATTATAGCGTGAAGATGGTAAAGGCAAAACAGATGTGAAATATTTCAAAAGTTTAATTGGTGGCCTAAACTATTTGTCTTATACTCGTCCTGATATTATGTAATCTGTAAGTGTATTATCTAGGTACATGCACAATCCTAGCAAGCAGCACCTTGGAATGGCAAAAAGGGTTCTACACTATATTGCAAGGATTGTTGACTATAGGTTGTGGTTCTCTAAGGTATCAAATTTTAAGTTGTTTAGATTTACTGACAGTGATTGGGCAAGTTGTTTAGATGATCGCAAGAGTACTTTTGGGAATGTATTTATTCTTGGTTCTGGAGCTGTCTCATGGAGTTCTAAAAAGCAACATGTAGTGGCCTTGTCATCTTTCAAAGCAGAGTATGTTGTTGTAACTTTAGCAGCTTGTCAAGCAGTTTGGTTAAGAAGGCTGTTAGCTGATCTTCATTAAGTGCAGCAAAATGCTATAGAAATTTTCTATGATAACAAGGCAAATATTTCTATGACCAAAAATCTGGTTTTTCACAATAGAACAATGTACATCGACATCCATCATCATTTTATCTGAAGTCTCGCAGCAAAAGGAGACATTGCATTGAAGTTTTGTGGTACAAATGAACAAGTTGCTAATGTTCTCACCAAATCACTTCCTCAAGTTAAGCACAATTATTTTCGGTAGAGACTTGGAGTTTGTAATTTTAAATCAAGGGGGAGTGTTGAATATTGATTCAAAAATATTAGAGTTAGTGGTTCTTATTTATTTGGGCACGTTTCAAATTTCTAAATCTTAATTTATTAGTTGAGTTAATACCAAATATGTTAGTTGCTGATTCTTAGCTTAGTGGTTCAAATTAGTGGGTCTCGTTTTTTGCTATTTTTATATATTTTTTTCTATTGAAGTCAGCCTATATATAAGGCTTTGTACAACTTTTCATATCAATTCAATCGAATCAAGTTTGCTAAGTATTATAAAACTTCTTCTTCTTTTCATTAATTTTATCTCCCAGCCAACAAATCTTTTCGTCACAATCTTTTGAGGAAGTGGCGGCGGTCCTGATGGAAGACGAAACCCAAAAGAATCTTCTAGGGAAAAATAAGAGGCCAAATTGAAGTTGGGTTGAGTAGCAGCATTAATAGTTTTGACGTCCCCCCACAAGCAGTTGCCCATGCATTTATAAATGTCACCATTGACATCACATTAGCCACTCTGTGCAACACGCAGACGTTGATGGCTGTTCCCCCATAGCCCAATAAGTTGACTTGAATGACCAGTAGGATCTCGCCGCCACTTGACGGCGCCGCTGGCATATACCGTTGCAGTTCCTCCATTTGGGGATTTTCTATGATGTCCAAGATTCGATCGTCGTTGAACCAAGCTTCTACATATTCAGCACCAACATCATTGCAATCAACCTAAGAATTCTCCTAGATTCTGTCGGCCAACGGATAGTACACCATCAAAGCATTTGCTAAGGATAGTTTTAGCTTTCGCGATGTTTCATGGGAATCGTGGTGGTGATGAGAGGCTTCGAAGTAAAGAATGGTGTGAATATAAGTGGGTGGGGCTAATTGGTCTAGAAAGGATAGTTGGAGCTTTCTCAAGTTCGGCAGAGTTGGAGAAGATGGTTTGATAATCTCTTTGGCTATCTCTGCACTCACCATCTTTGTTTTAATTCTTGTGACAATTAATGTTGTCCTCAATTACTTGGGTCCTTTATAATTCCCTTCATTGGTTATTTAGAGTGCCTCTCTTGTTGTCGGAATTGTGGAGAATATTCTCCTTATTTGCTGCTTCCATAATGTGTATTGTTCGATATAATGAACAACCAGAGGAGAGTTTTAGGGGCTATTTATAAAAATATTATTGAAGAAAAATCAATTTTTATAAAATTACCGTGTTTTTGAAAGAATTGTAAAATTATGGTAAAGTGTGGTTGTAAGCCATGTCTTTAACCATCTGATTTTTTTTCTAAAAATCAAAGTGGCCTCTTGCTTGGGAATTTTCTTATACCGCAAGAGGCATGGCCTCTTCTATGTGGAAATTTTTTTAAAATTTATTTACTATTAAGTTTGAATATTTAGAATAGCAACATATTATTGGTGAGAAAAGGAAAATAGAGAAGAAGAAATCGTGTTTTAGATAATTTAAAATTAGGTAAAATTTAATTTATGCATTTCAAGATTTTAATTTTATATTTTTGATTATTTTATGTTATTATTTTTGTATTGTAAAAATAATATATTACAGTTTTTTTAATTTTTTATAGTTTAATTGAGAGAAAGAAATGGTATCTAGTATTTCTCTCATTGTAAAATATTGACTCACCAATATAAGATTGGTTTTTAAAATATTCCAAAATATTGACTCCCCAAAATATTTTACAGTTTAATTAGATGCCTTATTTCGAACAAGGAAGATTTTGACTCACCAAGGTAAGATTGGTTTTTAAATTTTTAGAATTTTTTTAATTTAGTTTGTTTATTACTTAGTTTTACATGATCATGTGGAACTTGGCATTCATGAGTGCTCATGTGGAAAATGATACAATAAAAATGTATCATTTTTATTAATCATTTGGACTTTAAAATTAAGAATTAACAAAAATGATGCATGATATTAGTCATTTTTATTCAAGATATATTGCCATTGACAATGACCATTTCTTTCTCTCAATTAAACTGAAAAAAATTTAAAAAACTGCAATATATTATTTTAACAATACAAAAAAAATAACATAAAATAACCAAAAATATAAAATTAAAATCTTAAAATGCACAAATTAAATTTTACCTAATATCAAATTATCTAAAACACATTTTCTTCTTCTCTGTCTTTCTTTTCTCACCAATAATATGTTGTTATTCTAAACACTCAAACTTAATAATAAACAAATTAAAAAAAAATTCCACATAAGAGGAGGCCACGCCTCTTGTGGTATATGAAATTTCCCGCCTCTTGCATGGGAATTTGATTTTATAAAACAAAAATCAAAAAATAAAAATTCAAAGAGTCATGGCTGCATGCCGCGCCTCTTCTTTATTTTTATAAATAGCCCGAGTTTTAGACATGGAGAATTAAATTGGTCAACTTGGTAGGTCAAACATGTGTTGGACAAAGACATGCTATCCGTCTCCAATTTAGTTCTTGTATTACATTTCGTGTTCCATTCTCAATTTTATTTAACTTTTTATTTCATTTAATAAATATATAATATATATTAAATATTTTTTTTATAAAAATACTTGATTGAAAATTAAATACATTTAGTATATATACTTCAAATTAGAATAAAAGCTAATATAGAGAATAGAATAGAAGATATGTTATTCACATACTCTTAGATATTATTGGTGATCAATTCTTCCAAAATATAATAACTAAATACTTTATTCATTTTTTCCTCAATAATTAATTACATATAACAAATATACCAATTATAGAAACATAACTTACCAATGCAAGATGCACTTTGTTGACATTGTGCAAATATATGTATGTATTATAGTAGAATCTCTTATTTATCTTTTGCCAAATGCATTAAATTTAACAAGGATTAGTTATTGATAGTAAAGTCAATGATTAAACTATGTATGGGCAATTAACTTAAGTGCAGATTGAGAATCTATAATTTCATGACAGCCATTTTCTTTACTAAAATCACTTGACTTTTTTATTATGAAAGAGATCAAGAAAGATGCCATGTCGTTTACTAATTGATTTTTTTTTTTTTTTCATAAGTAAACTACAAGTCACACATCATTTTCGAAGTTGGTTAATTTACAATACTAATTTGTTGGTATAAAATTTAGGTTGAAATAAAAAATATGAAAAATTTTATTAATAGCAAAATTGAAATTCTCATTATTATGATACCAACTTCAAATTTTCATCTCATCTGATTGTTACTAAGGGCAAATCAGTAAATGTAGTCACCATTTTTCAGGGCAAAATGGTAATTGCGCATTGTCATCCCATCTCGCCCAGCAGCAAAATGAATCTGTCCCAGCGGCCAACCCAAAGCAATAATGGATCATGTTATCCTATGGCAGCGGCGTGCTTATCCAAACAAATCGGGCTCGAAGAGGGATAACTGGGTTCACATGGGCCAACATCCAAGCCCTATCGCTCAAACTAAACATTTACAAAGGATTAACTCCAATCAAGGCAACCGAATTCACCTCAGGCATTAAGTATCACCTACTTAATTAGAAATCAGCTTGTTTCATTTGTGATGCGGAGAGCTGTAAATGAATTTGATTTTAATTTGAGTTCGATGTCCAATCGTTTTGAATTTTAGAATTTTTAAGTAATTAAAATTAGCACGTGTCAAATGCAATATACCGAAAATGATTATATGGTTGAATAATTTATTTTATAGTAATATTTATTTTGTTTTATGTGATTAAAATATGAATTGTAATTATTTTTAACATTTAATGAAAAAAATTTATTACTATTTAAATAAAATAGTATGAATATTTTAATTAAAAATATTATATTTGAAGATAATTTATATTTAAATAAGCTGTAGAATATCAAGAATTGCTCACTGTAAGTTTATAAATTATACAAAAATTTATAAAATGATAAATTTTAAAAAAATAAATAAAAGAATTCAAAAAATAGAAATAGCGCAGAATATTTTACTAAATATGAATTTTAAATTAGATATATGTATATATATATATATATATATTAATACATACACATTTTAATATGATAAATAAGCAAATAATTTTTTTATAATATAAAGCTTGTATGATTTTTTAATAATGTGGAAGTTATAATTACAATTTTCATGATATTTGAGAATTTTAAATGTCAAATATTTTTTATTAGAGCAAATATATAGTATATTTGTACTTTATCTATGAAAATAGCTTGCATTAGATTACTAATTATTTGATAACTAATTCAATAAGTAGTTTGTCGCATGCAATTTTTATAAGCTAAAATATCTCTTAATTTTCCATATAACTCTAGATAAGTAAAATTTATTTAGTTTTAATTATACATGTAGTTATTTTATTGTTTTAAAAATTATCAATTAACATATATTATGTACATGAATAAAATAATTAGTAAATTTTCAGTATTCAGTTTAAAATAAAATATCAACCTCTTATAAGTTTCTTTTATAATTAGAATATAAAAATTATAAATAATTAAATGAATTCTTACTTTCAGTCAAAGTTTTTTGATCTCATATCATTAATCCATGCAAAAATATATTTTTGAATTATTATAAGCAAAAGTATTAAAATAAATGTACACAATATAATTATAAAATAGTGTAATTAAATATATTGAAGAATATAAAAATTCATATCATTTGCTATTTAAGCGGTCATTTATCAAACTTTTGAAAATTTTCCACTATGTCAACTATATATGTCCTATATAAAAAAATTTATTTCAAGTAACTGAAAATGAGATCTTCATTATTATATCGCTAAAAACTAAAATGATTTAAATTAATAATATAAAAATAAAGTTTATAGTTTATAATTGCTGTAGGAAGTAACTGTTTATATTTGAAACAAATTCTTTAATGAAATTATTTGGCATATTTCATATATATAATTTTATCTAAACATATTTTACATATCTAAAATTATTATTGTGAAAATAATTAAATTTTAAAGACTTTGATAAATTGGGGACTTACATATCAATTAATTTATAATTATTTATTTCTCAAACTTCTAACTCTTTAATAAAGAAGTGATGATTTGATTTTTAATTTTCATAAATATCTGTTTATCTCTTTCATAAGCAACAAACAAGTTATAAAAAATTTTAAGTGATGATTTTAAAAGATAATTATAATTGTTAAATATTTTAATATTACTTTTGAAGTTGTCCAGAAAATAATTATTTAATTATTAAATAAAAATATTTTATTTGATCAAATGATTGTATCTATATAAATACAAAAAAAATATTAACTATAAAAAATTGGTTGTTATTTTCGAAAAACTTAGTTATCAACTACTTTTTTAGGATAAATTTTAAAAGTTTTTGGATAAAAATGTATAATTAAATTAAAAAAATCTCACTCTTTAAATAAAAAGTAAGCTAATATTTATTACAAAGCATATTTATTATATAATTTCATTACTTTGTATATTCATTTAATTTTTTACAGTTAATATTATCAAATTGAATATAAATTACCGAATATGAAATATATTAATTGTGTAAACTTAGCAATGAAATTTTGATTTTTAGCTTATATCATATTTTTTTATAAATAATTTATTTATTGAAGAAAAATAAATTGATTTCTTATAAAAATATTATAAATAAGTAAAGATTCTACCAATCGAAATAGGCTTATCAAAACACATGATATTATATAGAAAAAAAATAAAAACATTCTTTCTTATATGCACATAATTAGTTAAGAATGGGTAAATTAGGTTCTAATAAATTTAATGAATATTTTTTTATAGAAAGATGTATAGTATTTCTTGATTTATTTGATAAGAAAATTGGAATAATTTCAACAACTTAATAACATTATAATATTTTTAAATATTTAATAACATCATATTATTCAAGGTACAATATTCAAATATGAAGTGCGTGTGTGTGTGTGTGTGTGTATTTTAACCTAGATAAATCAAGAGAGCAACAACTAAAATAACAATAAAATAGAAATTCAATATCAAAGATAAATTTTTATATGAACATACAAAATTATTTGAAAATAGTATTGAAAATAAATATATAAAATATAATTAATTGAAATAAAAAAGTACTACATGTTGATATTTTTTTAAGTAATATAAAAATTACAATCCTAAGTTGGTCATAAGAACTTTAATTTTGAATAAATATTGAGGAAATAATAAAATAATATTGATAAAATATTTAAATGTATTAGAAACTATTTAATTAAATCAGAATAAAAACAAAACAAAAAACAATATAAAGATGTGTTTAAGAAAAAATATTAAAAATTTTCTACGAAATAAACTTTAAATTAATCAAACATAAAGAAAATCATTATATTATTCTAATTGGGGAAAGAAGTCCCACAATTAAAAATATATAATTGTGCTATGAATAATGTAGAAATAAAATATAAAATGAATAATTTTAGAATAGCAAAATTTATATATAAAATAAATGAAATATTTATCTATTAATCTTGTGATAAATTAAGTTTATAAGATAGAATTTTGTGACAAAAGTACTTAATATGATGCTTATAAAATATTTTTTAAATTACAAACTTATTTAGTGAGATAAAAATATAATTATAGATATTTTTTGAATTGTCTTATGAGATATAAATCTATATTGCAATTTTAGATAAACAAAACATGATATTTTAGTTATAATAGATAAGTTGGTCATATTAAAATAAAATATAAAAGCAAATAAACAACTAATGAAAAATTTTCAACTAAATTTAAAAAACTCCAAAATCTAAGAATTTGACATTTGGCCAAAATTGCATAATTAAAATTAAAATTAAAATTGCACAATTGTGGGTCCTATAACGTTGTGCTATATATAATAGTATAGGTATCCGATTGATCAGATTGACTATAAATATCTATAATTCAATAAATAATCGAATGTAAAATTAAGCAATTTAATCTGTTAAAAATTTGAATCCAAACTTTAATAATTCTTTACTAAATTAATATTCTTATATACAATATTAATAAAGATTTTAAAATAAAATCTATATATTATATTAATCTAATATCTATATTAATTTCCATATTAGATATGCTATTAATGTTGAGTTTTAACCTAAAATGACACGGGAAATAGAGAGAATCTTGGTTGGAGTTATCTTTCGGAAGTTATTTCACATTTGGGAAATATTTCATTCTTATCATTTAAATAATAAATTTTATATTTTAGATTCTTTTCTTTCTAGATAAATATTAGGTTTTAGATTTTTATTATTTTTTAGGAGTTAGATATTATTTTACATTATTCTTTAATGAGTTGGGAGTTATTTTACATTATTTTTTAGGGAGTTAGGAGTTTTAGAGATAAGTATGAAATTGTCATATTCCTATCAATTATAAAATTAGGATTCTTTTTTTTTTTT
>JACGDI010005850.1:117039-151890 GCA_014898725.1 Jacaranda copaia
GTACAGGCTTTTTTTATTTCAAATTATTCATGCATTAGCTTGTTTTCGATTCTCTTTTTCTTTTCTCCCAAATTTTACCCATTGCATCAAAAAATAAGAGGGATATTGAAAATATTTCAAATATAATATATAGTAGTTTTTCTATATATTGATATAATATGAAATAAGGGTTTAGTATTCAAATATTTAAATTTTAGACTTTTTTTTTTTTGTTGAGGAAAAGATAGATGCGTACCTCTATCTATGCATTTAATTGATCAAAATTAGACTAATATATAATAAAAAATTATTAAAAATCCTAACATGATGTAAATTTATTTAGATATAATATTTTTATAAATTTAAGAAAACTTAAAGAAAGAAAAAATATCATATTGGATCAAATTTTTTTATTAGATTTAGAATATTCAATTGATTTAAATGTGGTATTGACTAACAAAGATCTTATAGAATATTAAATTGAATTTGAATATGTATTTTAATAATCAGATTCGAATTTGTACATGATTGATTTGATCCAAAGTTGATCCCTGACAGTCCCAGTGATGCGCATAAAATAATAATAAATGCTATTTTTTTTATAATTAATAATGTTTACGAATATATATAATAGTGATTAAATTAGTATTTAAGTTGCCACTATTGATTTATAGTACATGCATGCCACTTTGGATCCTCTATTCCATTCCGTATTTCATCTCTTATTCTATTATCATATATTTTATAAGAAAAATATTTAATATACGTATCATACATTCATATAATAGAATAAAAGAAAAAATATATATTGAAATAGCGTTATCTAAACCGCATGCACATGAGTGGGTTAGTGACAAAAGAAATAAATACATAATCTTTGTGATAATATTTTCCGCCTCTAAATTGTTACTGCACATGACGTATTTTAATAATTGTCAATCTATAAAACAATTTATAAATAAACTATAATTAAATAGTGATAAAATCATTCACAATTTTAGTTATTATTAAATTTATAAAATTTTATCATTTAATAAATATATATAAGTGACGAAATAATTAGTTATCAAGTGTCATAATAATATGAAACATTAATAAATTTGATGTACTGCACTTGTATTGATAAATTCTAAGTATAGAATATGCTATTCTAATATTATTTTTGTTAGTAATATTGTTCAGTATCTGCCTGTCGTGAGCAAGTGGTTGCACAATCCTGGCGTGACCCTCATGCGGTTGGGTTTTCTGATGCTCTTGGCGCATCCATTTCCAGTTGCAGAACTGGTTTAACTAATTGGAGTAGAGATATAGTTGGGTCAGTGAGGAAACGAATTTCTAGTCTCCGTGATCGTATTGAGCTCCTTTCTCATGGGACCGTAACTCTTCAGAATCTCATCCAGATTTCAAACTTACAGACAGAATTAGAGGGGTTACTTGATCAGGAGGAATCGTTCTGGAGCCAGCGATCTAGACTACAATGACTACGGGAAGGTGATCATAATACAAAGTACTTTCACCCTAAGGCGTCCTCCAGATACCATAACAATTACATCACTGGCCTGAGAACTGAGTCCGGAGAGTTATGTCAGAACCGAGATGACTTGGCAGCCACGGTTGAAGATTATTACAAAATCCTGTTTGGCACATCTAATCCGTCACCTGAGGCTATGGATTCTGTCTTGCACAGCCTTGATCCAAAGGTTACCAACATAATGAACTCGTATCTCATAGCGGCATTCTCAGTAGAGGAAGTGAAGGAAAGTATTACACAAATGGCCCCTCTCAAATCGCCAGGTCCTGATGGTTTGCCGTCTTTATTCTATCGAAAATTCTGGTCAATTGTTGAGAAAGAAGTAGTGGATTTTGTGCTGGGTTTTCTAAATCAAGGAAAGTCTATCAATCAACATAACCACACTCACATTGTCCTGATTACGAAAGTACACAAACTGGAGTACCTCACACAGTTTCGGCCTATTAGCTTGTGCAACGTGGTTTACCAAATCATTTCCAGGATGCTAGTAAACAGGGTGTAACCTCTCATGGATAGGATAATTTCACAGAATCAGTCTGCTTTTGTACCTGGGAGACTCATCACGGATGATGTAGTTGTGGTCTTCGGACTTAATCACTACTTGAAAAAACTGAGAACCGGCAAAGTTGGTAGAATGTCTCTTAAACTGGATATGTGTAAGGCTTACGCCAAGGTTGAGTGGTACATTCTCATAGAAGTTTTGCTAAAATTGGGTTTTGCTGATAGTTTTGTTGGACTCATCATGCATTGTGTCACCACGTTTTCTTATTCTATCATTTTAAATGGAGAGAAATTTGGTTTTTTTCATTCCCAGCGTGGCCTTCGCAAGGGCGATCCACTATCACCGTATCTATTCCTCTTCATCACCGAGGCCCTTTCCTCACTTATTCATAGACCGAGAGTGATCAGTTGCTTCTAGGTCTATCTATTTGCAGGCATGCCCTAGGTTTTTCACATCTTTTATTTGCTGATGTGATAGGGAAAAATGCAAATTTAGTCCTCTAACTATGACCGTCTACAAAAAAAAAATATTATAAATTTGTGTTTTCCGATTTGGTCAACTTCGGCAATCAATTTCGCACATTCAGTACACATTGTTGTGGTTTCAGGACAAATCGCCTGAAATTGCAGAAAATATCACCAGAGAATGTCATATGCTCCTCATGTGATGAATAATTTGGATGTTTGTGACATGTAGCAATTTTTTCCACATCATTTGCTTATGTGTCCATCCTGGTCCATATAGATTGGCAACATGGTATTAAATTGCCAACATTAGTCAAGAATTGCCATATCAACAAGATGAAAAGCCACATCAACCAATCTTGGAGGAAAAATCCTTAGGGTTCTTATTCCTCGTGATTAAAGCTCCTCTGTCCATACTAATCTCCTACTTTGTTGTCGCCCAAAGAAATTTTAGCCCCAAAATTGAAGTAAAATTCTAGGGCACTTTGAAATGTCATCATATAACACTTATTCTTCATCCTAGTCAGTAACACCTGTGGAATGCTTCTATGGGGTGAGGGTGCGATTGAGAACTTTGTGGATGGAGCTCAACCTAGGGAGGAGATTTCATTCCTATCCCAATCATGGAAGGAGGAACATGAATCATCTTTATAATTAGGGTTCAATTTCACCACATTGTGTGCTACTTTGTAACAAAGTCTCATATTTTCATTTCTCCATTTTTCAATGTGTTGGCAAAGTAACAAATGTGAACTTTTCCAATGGGCTAATCCACCAATGTGCATGAGGTCTAAGAATATAATCCCAAGTCTGCTTCGCAGAATTAATTCAATAGAAGCTGAAATTGGTAAGATGAGGAGGAAGAACAAAATCCTATAGATGGTTGCAGTGATCTGTTGGCTTTGTTTTTTCATGATTTAGCTTTGATTTTAGATATGAAGAAAGTGTATGGGATGTGTAGGGATGTGTAAGGATCATCAGTGAAAAAGGCATGGTGTGTAAGTTGTTTTTTGTAGGTTTGCATCCTAGTTGTTTTAATGGATTTTAGTAATGTAAGCTAGTCTTTTGGCCTTTTGCTATTGAGGATTTTGACTTAAATGTGAATGTAAGATATTTGCACTTCAATGAAAATGTACTTTATTTAGTTGATTGAGAACGTCTTTTACTTGAATTGAGTAATTTGTCCAAAGGAGAACTTGAATTGGTTTTTTGATTAAATGATAAAACTAAGGGCTTGTTTTTCTCTGTTTTGGTTGTTTTTTTAGAAAAAAATTTGGAGCAATGGGTTTTGGAAGAAAATTTGGAAAATATGCCATGCATTTTTTTTTTTGTTTTAGGAAAACATGAAAAAAGATTTGAGAATGAATTATTTATTTTTTTATATTTTAGAGAAAAATAAACTTTACTATAAATATCAAATCAGTTGCTTTTTTATTAGGTTTATAGGATGAAAGTGATTTTATTTTTTTAATATTATATGTATGTATTTTTAAAGTTGGATGATGATGATGATGTGTGTGTACTTGTAATAATTGAAATATGAGTGTAATTAATTTAATTGGTTATTTTTTTTGAAATTTATATTATTATAAATTTAACATTAGTAAATAATGTTTTATTTGGAATAAAAATATATATATTAATAAATATTAAGTAGTCATGAAATTATAATTATATATTAATTATAAATAAATAGCTTATTTCATAATTATATCATAATTGTTAATATTAATTTGTAAAAAAATTTAATTACTATACATTAATTATTAACTAATTACTATTTATTAAATTAAAATACAATTATTTAACTAATTATTAGTTATGATTTATGTATAAATAAAACATAGTTATTTATTTGAATAAATAACTTTATAATAATTTTTATATATAAGACTTAATAACGATTCATCAAATTAAAAAAATAAATAATATTAAATTACATGAAAATATATCATCTTAAATTATTTATTAAATAAATAAATGTAATATTTATGCGTAAAATATGAAACATAATTAATATGTAAATAACAAGTTATTTAAATAAATTAATTTAATTACTTTAACTCATTATTCAATCAATACATTATTTAGTAAATAAATTACTTAGTAATAATTAAATAATTTTACTTAAATTTAATTAATTCTCTCAACAATTACTTGAAGCATATCAATATTAATTTGTTAAACTTAATAGATTATTACATAATTATCACCCTATAATCAAATTTTTTATTTTAATTTTAAATATATGTGAAGATTAGTATTTAATGAAGAATATTTTTTGAAGAAGATTAATTTATTTATAATATTCAATTAAAACATCTTAATTTATTTATTAAATGAATAAATATAATATTTAATTAGTACATTAATATTAAATATAACTAATATATTATTTAATTAATAAGTAAATTTAATTAATTTAATACATTATTCAATAAATAAACTATTTAATAATAACATAAATAATATTTAATTAAATTTAATTTATTTTTTGACAATTAGTTTAATTAAATTTGTAAACATAAGTTTTAGATTTTTTTTAACTAGTAAAATTTTAATGTGTGTGTGTGTGTGTGTGTGTGTGTGTGAAATGAGAGAGTAATAAATGAATAAGTGATGTAAAAGGTAGAGTGAGAAATGAGGAGGTAGGTGTGATTTTTAGGATGTAGGGTTTTTTGGATATAAAATTTGAATGTTTTGGGAAAAAGATTGGAGAATGTGCCTCTATTTTGAAATTTTTTTGGGGGGTTTGGAAAATTTTTTGGGGAAATGTAGAAGAACATGGCCTAAACTTTTTCAAGATAGGAAGCAAAGAACAAAAGAAAAAATTGAAGTTTTGGGTAAATGAGCAGATACCATATATATTAAAAAGAAAAGAAGACTACAAATTCATCATTTTGTCAAAAATAAGTTTAACATTGTTTCATTCACATCACAAAGGAAGCCTAACTGTAAATACATCATTTTGTTAAAAACAAGTTTAACATTGTTTCATTCACAAAAATAAAAAGGTTGAGTGAAGTTCTCAATAAAGCTCCAACTTGTCATCACATGTTTCAGTATCAAAAAATTGCTTTCTTTACACAGACAAAAAGATGACTTTTCTTCTTCAATTTGTCTTTTTCTCTGCAGTCTTCTTCTTCTTCTTTTTTCCATTGAGGTTATCCATGGTACTGTTCAAGTTGCTCAATGTAACAAATTTCTTCTTTCCTACTGCGGATGCCTAGGTTAAAATTGCCTGAGATGGCTAGCTCCCATAATTATGTGATAGTTGCAAATGTTGATACATTCTAGGTCTAGGAACCGTGTTTGGGGCTTATGAGGAATGACCACATTTCTTTTTGTTCTTTTCCTAAGCATTGTTGCTCTTAGATTGAGCTGCTTTCCTTAAGTCTTATCAATTCACCCAAAGGCAGCATTATAACTAAAGCCACACAAATTGGTAAAGGTATATAGCTGTAACAAATATATTTGTACGTCAAACCTTTTCCTTGCATTTGTTACTACTAAACCTAACTCAAATGAATCATTACTAGAACTAGCTTCATTAACATTTTTCCTTACTTGTGAATTGCATCAAATTAAAACCATATACTTAAACATGCAAGTCAGGCACTAAATTTGTGAAAAAGCTAAAAAATGAGAATTGCAAATGCAACTTTTGCAATTTTCTTAGCTAATCTTGCTAGTTGAGTGCCTAAATTAATTGCATCAATGTCCTTATCTTGCCTTTGCACATCATGTAAAAGCCATAGATACTAGGACCATTTAATGTTTCATAATATAAACTTCAAATTTTCACAAATAACAAAAATAAGAACCTCTGCCTCTTCCATCGCTGGACCTGAATTGCCCCTATTTCTTGCATTTTTCCTCCTCCTAAGCTATAACAACAATGTAAGAATATCATTGAAAATACAAGTTAAGTATAATTACAAAATCAATAAACTAAAGACATTTCAATGCTGAAACACTATTAAATACTTGTCTGACATATGCTGAGCGTGCTCCTTTAACAGGGCATGTTTTAGAGTTGTGGCCTTCACTTTTACAATGACCACACCTGATAGTGGTCAGCCTCCTTCTTACTTTCATTGTCTCCTCATCTTTGGATCTCCCTCTGCTTCTTTTTTTCCCTTTCCTAATATCATCATCTTTGTCCATTTTTCTAGCTCTAACAAGCCTCCCTTTTTTCTTCACTATTAATTCCCAAAATTGCTGGTTTATATACATTTTTATAACATTCAATAGTGTAACATGGATCTACATAATGCAGTGGATCTTCCCCCTTGTTGCATATTACACTACATGTATGCAAATATGGGATTCCTGTGAGCTCCTACTTCCTACACCTGCAACTCCACAACTCTAAGTCTACACAGAATTGGGCCCCATAGATGTGTGTGATTTGGTAGTAGGTATCATTTGATTTTCTAGGAATACAGTTAGCCAATTTTTTGGTGTGTTGTTCAATTATCTTCAACACAACAGGGTAAATGCCTCCTTTCCAATTTATTGCAACCTTGACATCAAATACTCTCGAATCCATTCAAACATCGTTAAAATTGGCTTATCTCTTGCATAAATTATTCTACTATTATAAGACTTATTGAAGTTGTTCAAAATCATATCACACTTTGGCATTGGTGTAAAGTGTGACTCGCTCCATTTTGATGGAGGCTTATTACTTAACTATTCAACAGCAGCCTGATACCTATTTCTTTCATGGCTTGCTTGAACTACCTCACAGTTGTGCTATTTGCAGCTTTAGACAAAGCATCCTTAAACTCTAATCTTTTAAATCCAGCATTGCAAAAATTCTTCCATAAATGCTTGACAAAGAATCTATGTTTTGCATCTAGGAAGACCCCCTCAAAAGCTTGAATTAGACCCTTTTGTTTGTCAGACATGGATGTAAATTCATGTGGCCTAACTATGTTCAAATCCCATTTTATGAGAGTTAAGAACCAAATCTATGTGTCACTTACCTCTTTTGACACCACAGCATGTGCTATTGGATAAGGTTTATTGTTGGGGTCAATCCCAACATTTGTCAAAAGCACACCTTTATGTGGTCCACTTAAGTGATAGTCATCTACCCTTATAATAGGTCTGTATCCAACCATGAACCCCCTATTTAATACCCTAAAGCAATAGTAAAAATGAGAAAATGTACTGAAACCTAAGCCGTCCTCCATCCGTAAAATAACTATAGACCTTGGATTAATTCTCCTTATTTATGCTACGTAGTCCCACAATTTTTGAAATTGCAAATTAGGGTCTCCCTCAATAATTTCTAATGCCTTTCTCTTAGCCCTATAGGCCTGGTCCTAAGAAACTCCAACTCTAACCTCTTCCATCATTTCAAGCCTAAGCCTTTCAATTGATCTCTTATGGTTAGTTTTTAACTTGTTCACAAATCTTTCAACCAAGTAGCTAGATTTTACATTACCCACATAAATTGTTGGCTTACACTTGTGATTAGGGTTATATGTCAAAATCTAGAAAGTTGATTCATCTTTTAACCTCCAAGCATGAATCTTCCATTTATAGCCATTTTCATCACATTTGGCATAAACACTGTTTTTATCATTATTCTTAATTTTTAAATTTCTCATACTTTGAATAGCTTCAGCATGTATTGCTTTCCTAAATTCTTTCTTGTCCTTAAATTTCATCTCTAGTGCAAATCTAGGTGAAAAAGGGCTTCTGGAATTAATGGCTGGTGCTGAAGGTTTTGTTTGTTCTCCATCAGAACCTAATTCATCTATCTTCACCTCACTGTCCCAAGCAATGCCATCTTTAGATTCACTATCTTCATCACTCCCTCTGTCATCTCCCCTACTTCCACTTACCCTTTCACCTAAATCTCCTACCCATTCAATATCTATATCTACATTTTCTTCATAGAAAACATCATCTATATTCAAATTCCTACTCTCATCTTCACTTTTATACTCTTAACTCCTCATTCTCATCATCTAAGTTATCATCTAACTTATCAAACTCCTTCCCATCTAGATCTACCTTGTCATTATCCATGCCCACATCATCAAAGAGACTACCCAATGCTTCATCAGTTTGAGTATGTAAATATGGATAATGTAGGTTAGCCACATGAGTATCACTCTGAGAGGATTCATTTTTAAAGGATGCATTTATAGAGGATTCATTCTGAGAGGCTTTATTCTAAGAGGATTGATTTTCAGAGGATGAATTTGGAGAGGATTCATTTTGAGAGGATTTATTGTGAGAGGATTCATTTTCAGAGGATTTATTCTAAGAGGATTCATTTTCAAAGTTATCATTCTGGGATTGTGAGGGAGATTCATCTTTAGATAGTTCATTAAATTGGGCTTTTGTGGCAAGACTTTTAGGATCAATCACATAAGATGTCTGTTGGGAAGGTATGTTTATATCACCACCATTTTCTTCTCCTATATCATCGTGATCACTATCCCTATCCAGACTTAAGCAAATAAGTTCATCATCCATATTATCATTTTCTACCACATGAGAATCATTTGTAAGAGTTGTATCTACTAAATTAGGAGGCTCTTAGCTACTGATAGAGGCACTTCCTACCACAACACAATCAACATATATGTAGACCTCTCTATTATTGTCTTTAACATGGCTTATGCTTATGTTTTTAAATTCATTGTCATTAGTCAATAGTTTAAACCCATTGTCAAGTTTTACATAATATCTCCTACATTTATCCAACTCTAATCTATCAAAAAACATATCAAGTATCTTCAAGGTCATTTCATGTTCACAGACATAATCAAATTTCACAATACAACCCCAATATATTTTTTCAGGAACCAGTTTAAACTCACCTCTATATAAAATAACTACAATAACATGACTAATCTACAGTCTTCAACATACATGCAAGGAAGGGGAAAAAAATAAAATAAAATAAAGTCAATGCCCCACTTGACCCCAAAATAGTAGAAAACAATAGCAAGTCAAATAAACAAATAACTAGGACCATATAGAGAGGGACCACAAATATAAAAATACACTGCAAGATTCCACAAGCATGCCTTTTTAAAGGGAACATGAAGAAGATTCTTTTCTTTAACATATTCGTCACATTCCACAAAAAGTATAGCAAAACAAACATTTTTCCACAAAAAGCATAGCACTTCTAAAGAGGACCAAAAACTAACTGTATGGAGGAGGGGGAAAATCCATGTGCCTTTGTGTGCACTTCAAAACCATGCTCCTTCACCAAAATCTTTCTTCTACCAGGCTACACTTTCATAGCTTCCACACTAGGATTTTTCTATGGGTTTAAGAATGGGAGACGACTTGGGGATTTTCAAATGTGGGTTCTCAAGATTTTTCTAATTTGCAAGATGTGTTTTCTTCTTTTATTTTTTTTGTTCCCTATTTCATGTTTTTTAGTTTTGAATTTTTAACATTTTTCTTTTCTGAAATTTAGAGGAATGGGTGTGTGACATGGCTTATGACTGCCACTAGGATGCTAACATGGGATTTATTACCATGTGGCCAGTCTACATGGGCAAGGCATTCACATATAAGTAGATGACATGGAAAATATTGCCACATGTTGCGAAAGTCCCAAACTATCCTTCTCGTGAGAAACACATGGCATTCTCCAAAAAGATTTTTTATAAGTTCAGGCGATTTGTCATGAAATCAAGGCAATGTATACTAAATATACGAAATTGGTCACCAGAGTGGACAGAATCAAAAAACGCAAATTCATAGTGTCTTTTTTTTTCGCAGATGACCATAATTAGTGGACTAGAAATGCATTTTTCCCTTCTACAATTGTACTGTAAAGCGAGTGAACTAGTAGCTCATAATATCAAAGGTATCCTTTCCTTATATGAGCTTGCATTTGGACAGCATATAAATATTAGGAAGTCATCAATTGTCTTTAGCAAAAATACTTGCCCTACTGTTCAGAATAGAGTTTCCTAGATTCTTGGTATGCAGATCATTGACGGACATGAAAAATACATAGGCCATCCCTCAGTGATTGGTTGCTCCAAAGAGGAAATTTTTGCATATATTCGAGAAAAAGTCTGGCGCAGTATTAAAGGCTGGAATGAAAAACTGTTGTCCCAAGCAGGAAAGGAAGTTCTCTTAAAGGCTATAGCTCAAGCAGTCTCGACTTTTGCCATGAGATATTTCAAACTCCTTGACGATCTTATTCGGGACATTGAATCGCTTTTGGCCTCATTCTGGTGGGATAACGGCTCCTCGAGAAAAATTCATTGGTTACGCAGGGAGATCCTCGGTGCCTGTAAGAAAGATGGTGGCTTGGGATTTCTTGACTTGAGGGCTTTCAACAGCGCTTTACTTGCAAAACAGGGATGGAGACTTCTTAAGATTTGCTATTTGCTAGAGTTTTCAAATCCAAATATTTCCCGAATGGTGATGTGCTTGTTGCCCAGTTCGGTACGAACCTTTCCTTTTCCTGGCAAGGCATTTGGGAATCACTGAGTCTCTTGAAAGACGGACGTTGCTGGTGAATTGGGAATGGAACTTTAGTCCACATTCGGTTTGATTGCTGGATCCCTAGGACACCAACTTTTCAGGTTATCTCTCCGCCAAACATCCTGCCGGCTAATTCATTGGTTTCTAATCTGATTGATCAGTCTATTTGCATGTGGAGACATGATTTCCTACAGGATGTGTTCCTAGGCCCTGATTGTGATGCTATTCTTTCAATACCACTGGGTAGTTATAACGAAGATGAGCAGATTTGGCATTTCTCCGAAACAGGGGTATTTACTATAAGTTCTGCTTATTATCTTGCTCTCTCCATCAAACAGAGACATCAAGAAGCTAATATAGGATCTTGTAGCTCCTATCCAGAAACTGACTGTCGATTCATTTGGCACGAAAGGTCCCACCTAAGATACGGCACTTTGCTTGGCATGCGGTAAGACATTCTGCCGATAAATGCTTCGCTGCATAAAAGGCCAATTCAAATTCATCCTTGCTGTGATATTTGTGATACGCTTAAGGAAGACGCCATGCACTGCTTACTTCGATGCCATTTTGCCCGGCAGGTATGGGCACTTTCTCCATTGCCTTACCTCTGCATTTCTTATTCTGGAGATTCTGTGTTCTACTGGTTCCATCAAGCATATAAGACTCTCGATGAAGAAAACTTTTCCCTATTCCTGGTGCTTTGTTGGAGTATCTGGCATCGAAGGAACAGATTCAAATTTGCTGAAACCTGTTGATCGCCGTTAGACACAGTAATCTTTGCTCAAGGTTTTTTTGACAGATTCAGGATGCTATCGTCATTTTCTGCTGCTAGGTTGTCTGATATATCCAGATCAAGATGGGAGGCTCCTACTTCTGATCAAGTAAAAATAAATTTTGATGCGACCGTGTTCTCAAATTCACAACAAATAGGTCTTGGTCCTGTTGCACGCAACCACCAAGGAGATTGCCTTGCTTGGAACTCTCGACTTATTAGGTGCAGTGCATCCCCAGAAGTTGCACAAGCTTATGCGGCCTGATTAGCTTGTCAACTGTGTTTGGATTTTCTTTGACCTAATTATGTCATTATAGAATGCGACTGCCGATCAGTTATCCAAGCTCTGGGAAGTCAGACCTCCAACCTCTCATCCATATGGCCTATCATTTCTGATGTAAAGGGAAGCTTACACCAACTGGGGGTTTTTACAGTCCGGCATATTCGAAGAGATGCTAATCAATGTGCTCATTACTTAGCTAGGATGGCTCTTTCTTTGCATTATCGTCAAGTTTCTGTTTCTAATGTATTAGCCCATGCACTAGCTTTTAATTCAATCTAATGAAAGTCACTTACTTCCTTCCAAAAAAAAAAATTACTTTTCTTAGTGTGTGAAGAAAGCAACTCGAAATTTATTACTTTATTTATTCCTATCAATCTTTATTTTGCTTTTAAACGATCTAATATAGAACCGTGTTTTTTAAATATTATTTTTTCAAAAGTATGATTTCAATTAATATAATGTTGTCATATCATTAATTCTTAATTATTGCTATTAAAGTTAATAGAATAAAATTATACAGAACTTATATTCCTCTGTTTCGTCTATCTATTATTTTGGATCCAATTAAACCCAAAATTTTGATATGGAAAAAGTGTAAAGTATCATAGCAAAATGAAAAGTTGATAAATTTCATGATGCTCCCCTAGCATAACGTACTAATATTAGAAATTTGAGCATAAAATGTGTGGTCCGAGGAAAATAACTCAAGAGCAAATTGGTAAGAAATTCAAATCTACGAAGAAGAAACAAATTAAGCTCATGACATGTTAATTTAAGGAATGGAATTAAAATTTCTAATATCATTTTAAACAATCATTTTAATTAAATTTAAACTGCTACTCAGGAGCCATCATTGTTAGGGTTTTCAATGGATATTAAAAAATTCAATTTTTCATTCGTATTTATATTTATTTATACAAAATATTATCATATTCATTTAAAATAAATATTATCTATATTTGATTAAAAAATATATATGAATATGATAATTATATATTCGATCAATTTAACATTCACTTCAAATATATATTTGCTTAAGAGATTCTCTCCTGTAAATTATTTTCAACTTATACTATCCTGTAAATTATTTTCAACTTTAGAGGTTGCTCTTCTTGAAGCGTTTGTGCTGGACGCTGTTGGTAACTTTAGGAGGTTGTTTTCACTTTTTAGGACAAAGTTTTAACTTTTAATATTGGGTTATATCCTCTCATTTTTTTGCTTTAGCGTTGCTTTTCAAAGTGTTATATTCTTTTCTTTCCTTTCAAAGAAATTGTATAGAAATATATATGCATTAAATTATAGATTAATAGTTTTGGATATTATTAAATATAGAAATATTCGAATTCATTTAACATTGTTTGACTTTGAATTTGAAAGTCATTAATATTTGAATATTCTCTAAATATAAATGTGTATATACATATATATTGTATAAATTAATATTTGATTCATTTAATATTCATTTAATACTACTATCAAGAAAACAATAATTCATATGATTAACTAATACAACACCTTAATTAAACGCAACGTACGTAAAGACAAAGTTCGAATTTAGTATAAAATTTTCCTTCCTTTTCTTTGGAGCAACAAAAATAAGACATGCTACTAAATATAAAAATCACGTTTAAAGAGAATTATTATATGATTAATAATTCACTATCAACCTTTTTTTTAAATTAAGAAATTTACATTCATAAGATACTAATCTATTGATAAAGTGAAATAGAAAATAAAATAGTGATAGAAAGAGATGATCCAACCGACAAACAAGAAAGAATCATAATTCAAACTTGACTGATCAGATCTTCCATTGGGTTACGGTGTTCTTTTCAAAGTGTTCTCCAATTGGCAAAGGAGATGGTAATTAGTCTCAATTATGGACATGTCTTCTTCAGCCATATTCACCCAAGCTTCAATGCCATCCCCAGATTTGGTGCCCATGAAAAATATCAAATTTTTCTGTGGCACGCCAATGATGGAAACCCAGACAGGCTTCCCCCACCCATAATCTGCGTCGTATGCGGGCAGCCTTGACCAACTAGTGAAACCACAAATTTCCAGGATTTTTCTTCCATCCTTAAACTCTGGAGCATTCTCCTCATTAGCCGAATAATAATTCAAAAATTTGTCTCCATTTTCGAGTCTTCTAACGTAATCGACATTGGCTTTTCTTATCACGTCTCTTAGTTTCAGAGCCAAGTCGTAATAATCTGGCTTTGGTTCGTTTGCCGCCGCCGTTGCCATTGCCATCGCCCGGGCACATGCGTTCCCAAAAAACTGATTCGGGAGAGGAGGACTCGCTCGCTGCCTAATGTCCACCGCGTGGGTGGCGGCAAATACCCTGTCTTCTCTGTTCTGTTTATCTTTCAATATGACTGCCTCAATAAAATGCTTCCAGATGAAGGCGGAGACCGCCTCCACTCGGGTCGGATCCTCCATCAGTGGCCCAGCGGCGGCTTTCTTTAGGGCCGCAAGTGTGTGCTCTTCAAACGCGAACCTTTTCGTCATTATCTTTTGAGGAATCCGGGGTGGCCCTGATGGAAAAAAGGCAGAAAAATCTGCCGGGGGAAAACGGGAGGCCAAATTGAAGCTGGGTTGAGTAACAGCAATGTTTTCCACGTTCCCCCGGCATGCGGCTGCCCATGCATTTGTAAACATCACCAGCGACATCGCATCCGCCACTCTGTGCGACACGCATGCGCCGATGGCTATTCCCCCACAGCCCAAGAAGTTGACTTGGACGGCCAGCGGTATGTCTCCGCCGTCCACCGGTGCCGCCGGCACGTACCGTTTCAGCTCCTCCGGGTGTGGATTTTCTATGACGTCCAAGATTCGATCGTAGTTGAACCGAGCTTCTAGGTATTCAGCTCCAGCGTCGTTACAATCAACCCAAGAATTCTCCCGGAGCCTGCCGGCCAACGGATAGTATACCGCCAAAGCGTCGGACAATGATCGTTTTAGCTTTCCCGAAGTTTCGCCAGAATCATGGTGATGACGCGAGGATTCGAAGTAGAGAATTATGTGAATATAAATGGGCGGGGATAGTTGGTCTAGAAAGGATAGCTGGAGCTTTCTCAAGTCCGATGGAGTTGGAGAAGATGGTTTGATGATCTCTTTGGTTATAATCTCTGCACTCACCATCTTTGGTTTCCTTTACTTGCTTTTCTCAACCAATTGTGTGATATTGTTGTCCTTACTTGCTACAATCGTATATATGCCTTATTGGTTAACCAACTCTTTTCAGCAAACAATTTTTTTAATGACAAAAAAATTAAAAAATTACTCGCATTTTAAGTAGTCCCTGAATCCTATAACTTATAATTAGAGACATAAAAAGTCTGATTTTAAATATTTTTTTAAATCCTAAGATTCATCTCTATTTATGAAAAATTGGTCCAAAAAATTTAAATTTTGTTGTCTCAACCTTTTACATTTACTTAGGAAACAAAATTGATGGACTAGCTAGTGACGTAAGGTTTTGCAGCTTAAATCTTCTTTTTCATTCCCCATTCTATCTTATGTTCTATTTCATAAATATATGATATGTATATTAAATATTTTTTTAAAAAAATAATAAATTGAAAATTATATATATTTATCATAAATAAAATAAATTAAAATAGAAAAGGGAATAGGAATGAAATAGAGAATCCAAACTGAAAATATTTAAGTTATCTTATAATTATTTATCATGTGATAATTTGTATGATTTTTTATTATTGTGGTATAATTTGATTGGCATAATAAATAAATTCATGGGAGTTAGCAAGTTAATTTATCATGAGAATTATACATATAACACGAGCTTTTGGTATTCATGCGGATTTAAATTTTTATTATCATTCCAACCAAATGAATTATAAGATAAGATAAAAATATCATCTCTACCAAACTAGCCCGGAGTGGTTTGAGTCTCTATTTCCTTCTTTGAATATTTCTATGTTCTCTCACATTTCAAGTCTTTAATTTTATTTATTAAATTAAGCTAAATTTAATTCATCTTTAAATCCACTCTAATTTTTAATTACTTCATTAAATTCCTCCAGAATTTCTTTTTATCGACCTCCAAATTCGTCTTTAATTAATGAGAATTAGAGACGGATGTTTTGTGGCTCAAAAATGTCCGTATTGATATTTTAGTGTAGTATAATACAATTTCAGAGATGGAGAATTATGTCAACTCGGTGGGTCAGATTGTACTAACGAGTCATCCATTCTATAGCTGGATAGGAAAATTTATCATCTCTGACATTATAAAAATATACATTAAAAAGGTGTGTGTCCGAATAGGAAAATTGTAAGTCTCATTATTGATGTTATTTAGAGAGTGTTTTGGTGAATTTATAAATTTTTTAAAATATTTTATAAAATATTTAAAATTTTATAAGATATTAAAAAATATGTAAATTTTTTTGAAAAAGTGCTTATACTTTTCTAAGATAATGTATTAGGAACTTATAAATTCTTTTTAAAAAATAAAGGACCCTTAACTCATTTTTAAAATCTTAACAGTGTTGATTATAAAATTATCATTACTAATATTTTATGAACTTTAACATCATATTTTATCTAAACACTTTAGCAGCTTATTTTAAAAAAAAGATCTAACATTCTTTAAATTTCAAAAACATGTCACAAAATCTATGAATTTATAAAAAAATTTAAATAAATTTAAAAAAACGCTTTCTTAATCTCACCATTTATTACTTTTTCACATCGTCGATTAGTTTGCATTTTGCCACTTTTTTTAATTTAGTGCTAGGCTAACGATCGTCTGCTGTGAGAATATATAATCTTAATCGGTCATCTGAAAGGACATCCACTATCAGAATGGAGGCACTAGCAAGAGTGGATGCTACTTTTATATAATTATATAATCTTGATTGCTTATTTCAACTCTAAAGTGTCTCCACTAATCTTCACAAAGTGGGGGAGTTGGATTAGATAATTATTTATTAATTTATGTTTATCGTTTAATTGCTACAGGTTTTGACCTCCTCAAAGAGAAATAATTATTGGTTTTGAGTGTGTTTTGCCCGGTGATTATTCAACCGATTCAACTGGGAATCAACAAAAGTTTTGATCCGATTTATTAATTCAAATTAGTTGGCAAAAACCAATTCAAATTGATAAAAAAAACTAGTTGAATCGGTGAATCGATTTTTATTTTAAATATGTTAATTATTTTTTTAAATAAAAATTAAAAATCAAAGAAGTTAAATTTTTTTTACTTTTTTTCTTCTTCCTCTTTCTCATTCAAGTTCACCCCATACATCAAATTTTAAACCCAAATTCAACAACTAAGCTTCAAGATCTTAAAAATTTGTGTACCGTGACTTTGTTGTTTATTATACTATTGATCTTAATTTACATTTTCAAACTTTTATGTTATTTAAGTTGGTATCTGTTGTTCTTATAAATTATAATATGTTCAATAAGAATAGTTTTTTTAAAAGGCTTATTTCATTATTTGATATTTGAATTGATGTATGAATATTATTGCAGAGTAAAATATATAGAAAGTTTAATAATTAAATACTAGACCCTTTTTTTTCCCTTATACGTATCTATATTTATATTTATATTTTTTGATGTTTTTTATATATTTATATAATATTAAATATAATTATGACGTTACACTGGTTGAATTATATTAAATTAATTAAATTAATAATTAATAAGAGCACCGATTTGATCACCGATTCGTTTCTCAAACATTGGGTTTTGTCTATATGTCTTCAGCATTAAACATATATGTTTTTTCTCATAATAAATTGATGGAATTATAACTTATTAATGGAATTATAACCACACAGAAGAGGGAGACCGTTGATCGTGGTATGTCGATTAAATATACAAATATACATATATATATATATATATTAGATCCGAAATGGAAAAAAATTTAATACAAAATAAGTTTACGTGGCTCTTTCATGTTAGTCAGATGGACTAATTCTGATTTGGGTTTTTATTTAGGGGCTCATGTCATCTTACTCATTTACACGTGTAATTAAATGAATTAAAAATTGTTTATTAAATTTATTTAAAATTATATTTTATAATATCATCATATTTTTAATTTGAGTACAATGAGAAATAAAATTATTGCAAATTAAAGATATTTGTTGCACATCTATCTATCTAATACTACAATATCAATTTGTTCACTTCTTTTGCGAATATACTCACAATTATTTTTCGAAAGCTTCGATTGTAGCACCCCCTCTCAAAATAACATCAAAGTTGAGGCACTAAAACGTTCAATCCTTAAGCATGCATCATTACAATCAAAAAGCCCATAAAATTTTTCACAAATTTTCAATAATAATATCAACAACATCATAATCTTATAGCAAGTTTTAACTCAAAATGCAGAAGCTATATTATAGTGCAAAACATAATAATAAGGAGTTCATCAACATTCAAACCAAAATGTTATTTCTAGTACCATAAGTCATACATATAAACCATGAATATATCAATCATTATGACACATTACAATATCTCTAAATAGAGTAACCCAAAGTGTAGTCATATATACAAACACTTAACAAGCTCTAGCCCAAAGTTGTTATGTTTTAATCCTGAGGTGTCCTAATCGATGATCTCTATCATAATACACGAGAATACAAGGTTTGACAATGATCAGAATGCAAATATACAAACATACAATCACACATACATATCATTGTTATATACCAATATCTCCCAAATGAGTCGAAATCTCAACAATCAGCTCACGTGCATGCACTTCTGGGAACAAGACAAAGATTCTGTCTCTGGGCCACTGCTACCGGAAAACTTCAAAACCACTGCTGTTAGATGCCTCTCACTAAGAGCTTTCTAATGGTACCCTCGGTTTCCTATTTTTTTGCCAGAAAGTAGGTCAACCACCGCCTAAAAGTTTTAAAACCATTTAACTTTGCCACTGGTTTTTGCCCTCGCAGCCATCGATCATTGCCATACAAGGCCACCACATAGCTCTCCTCATCGAGTACTACATTATACACTTTTCAGATTGGCCATTGGTCATTGGAGAGTGACAAACCCAGCTACCACCTTGAGATGTCTCCCTCTCGGCCTCCTCCACTGTATGCCTCCAATGATCGCCTATCGTAGGTGATGGTGTCATCGGAGAGAGGATGATGAGGTGATCACGTCTGAGGTGTTGGGTGGAAGAAAAAACATGGTCGCCGGTGGTGTAGGGGGTGTGGTGATGTCGCCGATGATGAAGAGAAATGAAGAAGTTGAAGGTTAATGAAAATGAAAAAGGAAGACTCAGTTCCAAAGCTGACCATTTGATTAAATCAAATTTTTAAAATTTTCAATTTAGTCATTGGAATTTTCAAGTTATGCAATTGAGTTCAAAATATTTGGAAAAATCTCAATTTAACCACCTACTAATATAAGTCCTCACAATAGGTCCTCTCATATGATAATATTAGACATTAATCCTTTATTATTAAATAAATAATGCAATTACATCTTTTAAAATTGTATTTTGACCACAAAACTTTTGAAATCTCACAAATATTTAATTAAATCTTCATAAAATAATATTAAATAAAATATTAGTGTAATGCAAATTATAGGG
This sequence comes from Jacaranda copaia, assembly GCA_014898725.1. NCBI lineage: Eukaryota > Viridiplantae > Streptophyta > Magnoliopsida > Lamiales > Bignoniaceae > Jacaranda > Jacaranda copaia. Next base: position 136,652 of record JACGDI010005850.1, read on the forward strand.
GTGTTACAATCCCTCATCCTTTAAAAGAATCTAGTCCCCAAATTCTCACTTGAATACTAAAAAAATTCTAGATAATACCGGCGCATGAGGTCCTCTAGTTCCCATGTTGCCTTCTCAATATTATGATTACAACAGAGAACTTTCACTTGAGGAATCCTCCAATTCCTAAGTTTTTGAAACTTTCAATCTAGAATGATAATTTCCTGTTCTTCATATGTTAGATCACTTTGCAACAGTACATTGGATGGGGAAATAATGTGGGAAAGGTCAAGGTAGTATTTTGGAAGTTGAGACATATGAAAGATGTTATGAATGCCTATCATGTTCTGTGGTAAAGCTAAGCGATACACCAGTGGCCTAATTCTCTTACTTATCTCATAAGGACCAACATATCTAGGGCTCAACTTTCCACCTCTGCCAATCCTTTGAGTCCCCTTTCTCAAACATACCTTGAGAAATACCTGATCACCTACTTCAAATTCTAAATCTTTTCTTCAATTGTCCGCATAACTCTTTTTGGCGATCCTGTGTAGCTTTCATTTGTTGCTTAATAATCTGGGTCTTTTCGATAGCCTCTTGAATTAGCTCTAGTCTAATAGTTTCTGAGGACTCATGGTTACTACCTTTATGTTTCTCAAGGTCCTAGTGTAATGGGGATCGACATTTTTGGCCATACGATGCCTCATATGGGGCCATCTGGATGATGGACTGATAACTGTTATTATATGCGAACTCGATTAATGGTAGATGTCTGTTCTAATTTTTGCTAAAGTATAAGACACAAGCTCTCAACATGTCTTCTAGTATTCTGATGTTCCTTTTTGATTGGCCATCTATTCGAGGATGAGCAGCAGAGTTGAAATGTAACTTTGTCTCCCAGTGTTCCTGTAGAGCTTTCCAAAGTCTTGAAGTAAACTTTGGATCTTGATCAGATACAATGTTGACCGATACTCTGTGCAATCTCACAATTTCTCTTACATACAATTCTGCCAACTTCTCAACTTTATACTGCTTTCCCACTGGTAGGAAATGAGTTGACTTAGTTAGTCTGTCCACTATCACCCATATGCAATCATAACCCTCTCTAGTTGTGGGTAAGCCCGTTACAAAGTCCACGCTAATTTGCTCCCATTTTTAATCAGGAATTAAAAGTGGTTGGAGTAATCCAGATGGTCGTTGCCTTAACTAACTAACAAGTCAAGCATCTACGCACATAGTTTGTGATATCCCTTTTCATTCTATTCCACCAAAATTGCTTTTTTAAATCTTGATACATCTTAGTACCTCTTGGATATATCGTGTATTTGGTTTTATATGCCTCATCCAATAGTCTCCTTCTCATTTCTTTTGGCACACATATTCTTTTATGGAATAGAAGGGTACCTTAACTATTAGTATTGAATTCAAATTCTCTAGCTCCTTTGATTTCTTCTTTTTGTTTTGATATCCAACCATCTTGAGCTTGAGCTCACCGTATTTCAACATACATCTCTAGCTACACCCTCACTCCTGCAAGCTAAACCTTCTGCTTCAATATTAGCATAGCATCTGTTCTTAATGTTTTCGTCACTATCGACCTCATTATATAGGCTACTCTAACTTTATGACTTAGCATATCTACCACCACGTTTGCTTTTCTTGGATGATAGAAAATTCAAAAATCATAGTCTTCAAGAAATTCCATCTATTGGTGTTGTCTCATGTTTAGATCCTTTTTTTTATCTTAGATATTTGAGCCTTTTGTGGTGTCTATATACCTCAAATATGGCACCATATAGATAATATCTCCATTTAAACAATGCAAAAACTATTACGACCAGCTCTAAGCCATGAGTGGGATACTTTTTCTCATGTGGCTTGAGTTTCCTAGATGTATAGGCAATGACTTGCCCCCTTTGCATCAATACACACCCAAGTCTTTCCTTCAAGGCATTGGTATACACCATAAAATTCTCTAATACTTCTAGAAGAGCCAGAACTAGGGCCACTATTAATTTATTCTTTAGTTCTTGGAAATGTTTCTCACAGTCCTCATCCTAATTAAATGATTGATCCTTTTGAGTGAGCCTAGTCATAGGGCTAGTTATTTTAGAAAAGTCCTGTGCAAACCTTCGATAATAGCCAGCTAGACCCAGAAAGCTACAAACTTCTATTACATTCTCATGTCTCTTCCTGTTGACTATTGCTTCTATCTTACAAGGATCAACTTCCACTCTATTCTGGGATATAATATAGCCAAAAGATGATACCTTCTTTATCTAAAATTCACATTTACTAAACTTAGTATATAACTTATGCTCTTTCAAAGTTCTAAGGACTAAGTGTAAGTGCTTAGTATGCTCTTCTCGAGTCTTCGAGTATACCAAAATATCGTCAATGAAGATCACCACAAACTTGTCCAGATAAGGTCAAAATACTCATGTATTAGATCCATGAATGATGTTGAGGTATTTGTTAGACCAAATGGCATCACCATAAATTCAAAATGACCATATCGAGAATTAAAAGTAGTCTTTGGGATATCTTCCTCTCTAATCTTTAACTGGTAATACCCTTATCTCAAGTCTAACTTCGGGAAGACCATGGACCCTTGTAATAGGTCAAACAACTCTTCCACATGTGGTAATACATATTTGTTTTCGATAGTTACCTTGTTTAATTCTCGATAATCAATACACATTCTCAAGGACCTATTTTTTTTTCTTATCAAAGAGTACTGGGGCTCCCATGGAGATGTGCTAGGCCAAATAAATTTCTTTTCTAGCAGTTGCTAAAGTTGATCTTTCAATTGTTTCAATTCTGCTGGTGCCATTATATACAGGGTTTTGGATACCGATGTAGTCCCTAGAAGAGTGTGAATGATAAATTCTATATCCATGTCTGGAGGTAATGAGCTTGATTCTTTCGAAAACACTTTAGGGTATCCAGCCACTACCTCTACCTCTTCAATTTTGGCTGTATCTTGTGGCTTGTTAATAAGATAAGCCAAAAATCCCTATTCGCCTTCCCTCAAAATTCTCCTGGCTTCCAATGTAGATATAATTAAGATTGAATGATTTTTCTCTACTGATCAATAAGCTGATGCTAATACCATTTTTCCAAGCGTCACCCTTTTCATGTAACAATTCACCTATGCTTGATGTCTGTACAGCCAATCTATACCTAGAATCGGATCATATCCCTAAATGAGCATTTGAATCAAATCGACTGGGTAGATTTCACCCTTTATCATGAGCGGACATCTTTGGTATATAATATTAATAGTCAACCCTACTCTTAGTGGCGTCAGAACTTCTATTTGATATGCCATGGTTTCTAGTGGTTTATTCATCTTTTGCAAAAATGAGGTAGATATAAAAAAATGGGATGCACTAGGATCATACAAGGCATTACCAGAAATTCCAAGGATAGAGATCTTACCTTCGACTACATCATTCAAGTTAAATACATCCTCTCTTGTCAGAGTATAAGCTTGAGCCTACACTTTCTGCTTTCCTTTTCCTTCCACTACTTGCTTTTCTTTTTTGCAAGTCGGCGCTGGCCATTTTCTCCTAGGGCAATCTCATAGAAAGTGTTGGTCGCTGCTGCATCCCAGGCACTTACCTTGTTTCATCTGGCAATCAACTTCTTTGTGTCCCGACCCCCTACAGAATCCATATTATTTCTAACCCGTACCTTGGGTTAGGCCCATTATCCTTCCATCTTGTGGCACTTGAGGCGTAGCCCATCCTAATTGTAACTTGGGCTGCTTTCTTCCCGTACTACTTTATCATTTGAGATATAGTCTCACCTTTCAATTCCTTTCTTCAATTTTACAGATTTTCTACAGTTTCAACTCCACCTGCAATGTTTTACTTATTATCATGTTCAAGTTTGCAAGTCAAAAGCTGCCAATCCTTATCGGGGTTTCTATCTCAACCCTTTTACGAACTGTCGGGTTTTCTACCCTCATTCTACATCATAAAAGGGGCATATTAGATTAACCAACTAAATGCTACCTCATATTGCCCGATTGACTGGTTTCCTTGAATCAGACTCATAAATTCTCTTTCCCTCCCTTACTTGACTACCAAGGGAACATATTTATCTATGAACTCTCGAGTGAGATTTGCCTAAGTTTTGAGAGTTTCTATGGTAGTCTATCTTCGTTTAATCATTTTCCACCAATTATATGCAGGGCCTTCTAGGAAAAAGGTGGTGAATTTGATTTTCTATTCATTAAGGTACTGCAGAGTGTCAAATATCTTCTCCAAACTCTCAACCTATATCTTATCTTTTCTATCATCTGGCTCTCTAAACAATTTAGGGGGTTGGAGTTGCAAAAATTGCTTTAATGCTCAACCATTGGTATTTTTAGGTATTGCCCTTGCTTTGCCTCCTCTAACTGGACCATGTTGCTAACCCCATTGTCCTTCGAGTTCCCCATACTTAGTAATTTAGCTCATAGCTGACTAGTCTAATGGATTGGAGTATGAGCATTCTTCCTCAAGCTAAGCTTGCTGATAAGTAGGTTCTCTTCGTCCAAAGGTTCTGTGTGCAACATCTCGCCTACCAGTGGTCTTCCCTTACAGCCTTCCTTTACTGGGCCGAGGGCATCAGCACTCCCATAGGATGCTATCATAAGTTATATCTTTCTCTAACTTTGGACCTGTGATCATTTTACGGCAACAACACTCGAATCATTATCAATTTCCTCGGACTCAAGTTATAGTAAGGAAAAAAATATAGAAAATAAATGTAAAAGCAATTAAAAAGTGAAACCACATAAAACAACTAATACTTAAAAAGATTACAATAGAGAAAAGTCTCATTCAAGATATGCATAAGCTAGCAAGAGTAGCTACATTCGAGTATATATAGTTTCAAATTTTCAAAAATTCAAAATGGTTCTCGTTATTGGTATGCCTAGCCATAAACAAATTGATGAGGATATATGGTTACTATCCATGGGTTAGATAACTTAGCTAAATTAGTTAAGTCTAACTAGTAAAGCCGCGATATTTGTACACATATATATAGATAATATGCTAAAAAAATGCTCAATCTGAGTCATCTTCATCAGTAATAACTAACTTGACATCTTCTTCATCCTTATCGATCTCCATAACTTCATCCTTCTCATGGGGTGCCTCTTTTAGAAATTGTAACCCAATAAGGTCATCAATGTGTTGCACATCATCTGGAAACCCGGGATCAGTTGCATCATCCTCGAGGGGTATGTCAATTAGGAACTCCTACACTGGGTCCATCTCTGGATCCTCATTACTCAAATCCTCCTCCTCAGGATCCTCTTCTATCGGGCCCTCCTCAGGAACATACTCAGCAAGTCCTACAATGTGTTTTTATGCTGACTCCCTAGTAGAAACCTTCTCAATACGAAAATCTCGATCATGTCCCTATTCCTGAGGTGGTTGAATTCTTGATGGTCTCACTCTGGTATCAATCTTTGACGCAAGTCCTATGGTCTAGTCTATGGCTCAACATAATAGGCAACTATTTGCCTAACCTCCTACATAATAGGCCAAATCACCTCGTCATTCTCTCTAGTATCAAATTCTAAGGTCCTAAACATTTCCTCTATCTAGAACCGTATAGCCCTATGCTTTTCAATCTGGGCCTCTACTACCTTAACCTATGCCTTTTCTCTATCTATATCCTCTTGTAATCTCTCTAGCATATAACTCCTAGCATCCATCGTCGATCTCAAATGGTAAGCCTTGGCCTCTCTATCTATCAAATTCTATCTCATATCATGCAGTCTCTCCTAAAAGAATTCACACTTCCCTTTAAACTCATCTTTCTTTGCCTTCAATACTCTAATCTTTTCCTATAAGGTCTCTGTGGTTTCATTTTTCTCCACAGGTTTCTTTCCATCCCAATGTCCGTTAGCCATCCTACAAACATGACTTTTCTTTGTTAATATTAAACAAATCAAATTCATCTTAAGTACCCAAGTACATAACACTTTAAAGGTCGTATCCTAGAATCTTATTCTAGTTTAGCTTGGATTTTTCAAACCCAAGTTTCGACACCACTTGTGGCGCCCCCTCTCGAGATAACACTAAAGCTAAGGCACTAAAATGTTCAATCCTTAAGCATGCACCATTACAATAAAAAAGCACATAAAAGTTTTCACAAATTTTCAATAATAATGTCAACAGCATCATAATCTTATAACAAGTTTTAACCTAAAATGCGGAAGCTATATCAGAGTGCAAAACATCAAAATAAGGAGTTCAACAACATCCAAACCAAAATGTCATTTCTAGTACCATACGTCATACATATATACCACAAATATATCAGTCATCATGACACATCACAATATCTCTAAACAGAGTAACCCAAAGTGCAGTCATATATACAGACATTTAACAAGCTCCAACTCAATCATCATCTATCAAATTCGTTAGTCATTAGATCCCACTGTTTGATACCTGTCAGAATAGAGACGAGTAATACATGATGGTGAGTTATAAAGACTCAATGAGGAGAATGTAAAGCAATATGTGATTAGTTGAACATCAAGGGTTCACAGTTATCAATCAATTAATAACAATGTAGTATGAAAACAACAGACCATTGTAGAAGAAGGAAATAAAGGCAATCGAAATACTAGCAAATGTTAGGTCAAAAACTGAGACCATTAACTTAACAGCTTGTTCATCTCAATTGATCCTGCTCTGGAGGTTTAGGGACATCTCAACTGATCATAGTCAGGAGACATAATGTGGCATGTTGGCCCAAAACGTCAGTCCGATCTAAGCTGAATACCACTCCAGCTTTATTGCTCCAAGAACATAATACAAATGTAAGAAAAGCAAACCTAGTCACATATGCAAGTCAATAAATTAAATATAATATGCATATTAGAACATCCTTATACATCCAAAAAAATATAATAATAGTTCAGTTCAGTACAGTAACAATTAGTTCGGTAGCTCAAGCATGGCAGCTCGACAACAATAGTAGCTCAAGCATAACAGCTTGGCATTAACAATAGCTCAAGCATAATAGCTTGGCAAGTTACTCGGCCAACAGCTCTCCTATACACATGCTTTTCAGTTTGATTAATCAATCAGTTAATATGCCAACATGGCAAAATAATAAGTTTCATAGAACGATTTCAACTAAGTCAATATGTAAAGATAACAATCATCTCAATCAAGGAAGCCAACATGGCTAACAATAATGTACAATACAATCTAATCGATATAGTAACGTATAAGACATGGAGTTGTTCATAGTACCAGAATAGAATGAACCATGGTTTCAAAATGGTTTTAGTACACAATTTAACAATAGTATAGTTCATAAGTTCAATGGTTAGTGGTGTTCAATGAACAATAATCAAGTTAAGAGAACCTCACAAGGTTTGAATAACAACAATAAACGATAATCAAATCGAATACCAAGCAATAAAACCTCACAAGGCTTAGATAGCAACAATAAACCATAATCAGATTAAATAACAAGCAATAGAACCTCATAGGGTTCTGATAGCAATAATAAATGATAATTAAAACAAATACCAAGTAATAGAACCACACAGGGTTCAAAAAACAACAATAAATGATAAAGATAATCAAGACAAGGGAACCTCACAGGGTTCAAATAGCAACAATAAATGATAGTGATGGTCAAGACAATGGAACCTCACAGGTTCAAAAAGAAATAATGAACAATAATCAAATGGAGAATCAAATAATAGAACCTCACAGGGTTCGACAATTAAACAATAATAATATCAATAGCAATGACAAGTATTAAATCAATAAAACCACATAAGGTTCAATTACAATAATATTACTTTACTCAAGGAGTTACCAGGTCGGTGGATCCTCACCTTAATCACTTCAGTAACACAGTCAAACTCTACTGGTCCTCAGGATCAATACCTCTGTCACCTATTCAAAAAGAATAGCCTTATATCAATATCCATGATCAACCTTAACGATCATTAATACTTAGAATCATACCCATAATAGCCCAATTCTAAGTAATTATCCTATTAGTACTCAATATTAATCATAGTAATCCGAATACCAATAAAATCCAAACTTTAGTCAATTAATTAGGGTCACTTAAAATTAGGGTTTTTTATATTTAATATAATATATAGCCTATAGTTTACATGAAATAATAGTATTTGAAGTCACTTGGCTTATTTAATTGATCAAAGTTGTTCTGTTCTAATATCGAGGTGTCCTGATTGATGATTTCTATCATAATACATGAGAATACAAGATTTGATGATGATTGAAATGCATATATACATGTATGCAATCACATATATATCATCGTTATATATATCAATATCTCCCAAATAAGTTGGAATCTCAATGATCAGCTTGCATGCATGCGCTCTTAGGAATGAGATGAAAATTCTATCTCTAGGTAGCCACCGTGCTGTCACCGTTTATCGCCACCAAAAAACTTCAAAACCACCGCCGTTAGATGCCTCTCACCGAGAGCTTTCCAATAGTACCCTCGATTTGCTATTTCTCCGCTGGAAAGTGGTCAACCACCACTTGAAAGTTTTAAAACCACTTAACTCTGTCGCTGATTTCCCCCCTCACCGCCATCGATCACTGCCATGCAAGGCCACCACATAGCTCTCCTTGTTGAGTACTACACCGTACACCTTTCAAATTGGCCGTTGGTCACCGAAAGGTGACAAACCCAGCTACCACAGTGAGATGTCTCTCTCTCAGCGTCCTTTGCTGTACACCTCTGGTGATTATCTACCACAGGTGATGGTGCTATTGGAGAGAGGATGATGAGGTGATCACGTCTGAGGTGTTGGGTGAAAGAAAGGAAATGGTCGCCGATGGTGTATGAGGGTGATGGTGTCGCCAGTGGTGTGTGAGAAATGAAGAAGATAAAGGTTGATGAAAATGAAAAATAAAGACTCGATTCCAAGGCTGCCCATTTTGATTAAATCAAATTTTTAAAACTTTCAATTTAATCCTTGGAATTTTCAAGTTATGTAATTGAGTTCAAAATATTTGAAAAAAATCTCAATTTAACCACCTACTAAAATAAGTCCTCACAATAGGTCCTCTCATATGATAATATTAGACATTAACCCCTTATTATTAAATAAATAGTACAATTACATCTTTTAAAATTATATTTTGACCCACAAAAATTATAAAATCTCACAAATATTTAATTTATTAGTGTAATGCAAATTATAGGAATGTTACATCAATAGCAGACTAGTCAATCTTCTTTCAAAGCACACATTACTCATGAGTCATGAATGTGGCATTATAAGCGAAGAGTAAAACAAAAGTTTTGATCCAATTTAATAATTAAAATTAGTTGGCCAAAACGAATTCAAACCAATAAAAAATTGGTTGAACCAATTAATCGATTTTTATTTTAAACCTGTCAATAATTTTTTAAATAAAAATTAAAAATTAAAGAGGTTAAATTTTTTTACTTTTTCCCTTTTTCCCTTTTCTCATTCAAGTTCTCCCACTGTTTAAGAAATCGGATCAAACCGACCGATCAAACCGTCAACCGGCCGGTTAAACAGTCCGATTTTCTCAAAAAACCCAAAAATAAAAAAAAAATTCATATTTTGTGAAAACTGTTCAAACCAACCAGTCGAACCGTTGAACCATTGAACCATTCATGATTCAATTGAACCGGACCGATTTTTTTATTTAATTTTTAATAAAAATTTTTTTTTAATTTTTTTGGGTCTAAATACAAAGTTTGAAGGTTAAGATACACTTTACAAGCTATCTAAAAGTAAAAAATAAGCCTTAATTTAGAGTTTAGAATTTAGAATTAACTTACACACTCTCAATTTTAAACTTTAGACTTGTTATATTTAAGTTATTGCAATTTTTTGTAATATGAATTGTGAAATTTGAATTGTAATATTAGACAATATCCTTTAAGCTCTTTATATTTTATATTTTGGTATTTTATTAATTTTTAAGTAATTTATAAAATATAAATATATATTTTATAATTATAATGTTATGGTTCAACTACTATCCAACCGACGATTGAACCAGTGAACCGTGAATCGATAAATTTTTCGATTCAATGAACGGTCTAATTTTTCGAACACTGAGTTCTCCCCATACATCAAATTTTAAACCCAAATTCAACAACTAAACTTCAAGATAATGAAAATCTATGTATCGTGACTTTGTTATCTATTATACTATTGGTCTTAATTTACGTTTTTAAATTTTTATGTTATTTAAGTTGGTATTGTTGTTCTTATAAATTATAATAGATTCAATAAGAATAGTTTTTTTGAAAGACTTACTTCGTAATTTGATATTTAAATTGATGTATGAATATTATTGTGGAGTAGAATATGTAGAAAGTTTAATAATTAAATACTAGGCACTTTTTTGTTTTTTCCCTTATATGTATATATATTTATATTTTTTGATATTTTTTATATATTTATATAATATTAAATATAATTATGAAGTCACATCAATTAAATCATTGATTAAACCAATTAAATCAGTTGAATCAATAATTAATAAGACTACCAATTTAATTACCGATCCAATTTCTCAAACATTAGGTTTTGTCTATATATGTGTTCAGCAATAAACATATATGTTTTTTCCCACAATATATTGATGGACGGGTAATAAAGAGAAATTATAACCACACAGAAGAGGGAGACCGTTGATCAAGGCATGATGGAGAGTGCATCCAATGCATTTTCAAGCCTTGTTGAAGAGTGGAGCTAAATCATGTTCATTAGTAACAGTCCACAGGCAATTTATTTCCTTATATGTCATTATGAAACCAAGATATCACAGATTGATCATCAACCAAAGCTAAATATATTTTATCAATACAAATGAAAGAAATTAATGTTACAGTAATTGCAAAATTAAAGAAAACAAAAGTATCTTCTTCAAGCTCTACAGTTATAGATTGCTTAAGAGCAAATTGAATGTAAATATGTATTGTTTGTGTCGAACAAAATCTATTCCAAATTTCATGAAGTTGGTAAATTTTTATTTTGCAAAAAAAAATTTAGTTTTGAATGTTTATATTATTGTGACGAGTTTTATGTGAGTTGTAATTACTATAAAGAATCAAGTTTGTTATATGCATTTCTATTTAATGGGGCTTGTAAGAATAAGTTTAAGAATGCTTTTTCCACAAGAGTTTAAATTTGTGTAGAGAGACTGCCAGTCCTGGTCAAAGGCATGGCCGAAAAACTATATTTGCTTTTAAGTAGTTAGACGTTTCTCATCTGAAATTTTATGGTTACTTATCGTTTTTTGATGCTTTCAACTAACATTAATGCAGCAACCCGGATTGGAGATGCCTGCTGTCAAGCAAGGTTCTATTCAATCTAAATCACAAATTTTTTGAATAAAATAATTTTTTTAAAACTCAAAATATTTAAATTAAACACCCAACTCTTATCAGCAATCCACTTTTAATAGAGACATTGAAGATTTCACTTAACATTTCCAAAATACCTTCAACCTTCTCTACATCGACACTTGGCGGATATAATAAAACTAAAGTACATAAACAACAACATTTTGCAATTCACGCCTATCACTGAATTAACAAAAGTCGCACTGCAAAACTTATTCATTTCATTTACATAGCAACCCTAGCATATCGCAACCTATGCATTTACATAGATCAGCAAAATCATGTACCTTACTTGAAATATCACTCGGCTCCTGCCATCACTTGCTCCTATTTGAGATAAAAAGTAGGAAAAATTGATGCAAAAATAACCATAAGTCCGAATGACTAAGTGAGTTGATGCAATAATGAATAAATTCAAATGCATCCTCATGTCGGCCATAAGGTGAAATAGAAATAATTATTTTTCTCTTGAAAAAAAATTAATTTTAGGTCCTAAATGATCCATCTCAATACCATTCCATACTATACTAAGACATTACAAAATTCATTTTCCTTTGCGAAAAAGTTTTCAAGCCTTAAGAGATATAAAATGGTCAATGTGGTTTTTAGAAATTCAGCCAACTTCCACAAAATACTCAAGTTCCAAAAATAAATACCAAAGCATAGGAATCACTTTTGCAAAAGACTATTAGGGGTCTCCGACCTTATCACTCTACTTTTAAAAACATTGAAACGCTTATCCCTCCAAATTCCGAGTGATCAGCTTAAACATAACTAACATAATGGAATTGTCGATTACATGCGGATCCCTCACTCACAAATAGCTAACATGCAACAACCTATGAGATAGGGTCAATAGGGGGTACTAGTTCAGGAGACCCCATTATCGGTCCATTCCACCTAACCATCTTTTTTGTCCTAGTCCCAAATCCAACTTTTTGTAGAATCCCTCTAAGTCTGAACTTCCCAAGGGCCAACCCAAGGGTCTTAAGGATGTATTTTAATAGCATATTTCATGTTATAACATATTATGATCATTATAGCAAATTTATTTAAAAAATAACTGAATTTTATCTTTCTAACTTAAGTCATATTGATTTGCAAGGTTCAATAAGGTTTTAACTAATTCAAGATCAAAATCTTAATTTATTATCAAATTTGGTTGATTGAAATCTTAGTTTAATTTAAGAGTTAATTATATCCATATCCCCTGAGGTTTGGCGTAATTATCAAAAAACCTCATTGTTTTGAAAATTACATCTACCTCCCTAAACTTTCAAACTAAAATGTAATACTAATGGAAAGTGCAAAATGACCAAACTGCCCTTTCAATAAAAATTAAACAAGGAAAAAAGAAAAAAACTTATAGAAATATCAAATGGCAAAAATACCCTTGGACCTATATATAATATTTTTGAATTTATAAGGGTTTATTTGATATATTTTTATCACCTTCAAAAATTTAAATTTATAACCTTAGATAATATATTTCTATTAACTTTGAGTTACATATTTAATAATGATAAAATAGTAAACACATATAAAATAGTTTATTAAAATTTAGCAATAAATAAATAAAATAAGTAAAAATAGAAAATAAAAATTTAAATATATTATCTTATACAACATAATTTTAATAATTTTAAGAGTGAATTGCTTTAATAATTTAATTAAATTTATTTATTATTAAAAAATAAAATAATTAGTTAAAAATAAAAATTTAAATCATTGTCTAAGTATAATATGAAGGTCCATATATGAACATATATATGTAACTATACAATAAAAACATACATGTATAGATATATATATATATATATATATATATAAATACACCACCCATCAACCCTCACCCCTATCCTGGGATGCTACCCGACCATGGCTAGATTGCTGGTCGCTCGCTACTATGGCCAAGGGACTATCGTGGCCTAGCTATGGCTAGTAACAAGCTCCTCACTTGAGAGGGGTCTTTCTTTTTTATTATTTAATAAATTTTAAAGAATAAATTCTTTAAAATCAAAGAATAAATTTTAATAAATTTTTTACTTATCATTTTTTTAAATTCTTGGTTATTTATTTTTTAATCAATAAATATATTCAAATAATTGTTTTAAATGTTTGTTATTTAATATATATTATAAAGTATGTCACTTAAAAGGCTAAATTTATGTTCTAGTCCTAAAAAATATTAATTACAAATAATTTTAAAGAATTAATTTTAATAAATCCTTTATTTATCTTTCTTTTTGATTTTTTATTTATTTATTATTCATCAATAAATATTTTTAATTAATTATATTAAATATTTTTTATTTGATATTATTAAATATAATTTTGGTCCTAAATATTTTGATATTTTCTTCCTGCAATTTTGCCTTTTGCATCTCTCTTTTTGGTATTTTAGTGCCCCCAATTTACTAGATGGTGTGCTCCATGGTGAAACCATATTGTTTTGGCAAGAAAATCAAAGAAACATATGTGTGTGTGTGTGTGTGTGTAGGCAACAGAATAAATGGCTAGCTTGAATTCTTATTTATTTTATTACATTTAAGACCTCAAATAAAAATAATAATAACAAATACACCCTTAACCAATTAAAAAATATTACAATACCACCCTTGAGGGTATTTTTGTCCACAAAAAAAGTCAAATCAGGTCCAAATGGAGTCAATGGCCTTAAAGGCATTTTTAAATTTCTCCCAACTTTTTAACGATGATTGGACAAACCCTAATAGCGATTAACAACTGGGGTGAAATGTTAGATGGCAACAAAGTTCATGGGGATAAATGTAATTTTTGAAATAATGAGGGATTTTTTGTAATTACATCAAACCTTAGGGGTGGTGGATGTAATTGACCCTTAATTTAATTTATATTTTGTTTGTTAATCAATTTCCAATCAAATCAAATCAAAAATTAATCAAATTAATGACTCAGCAGCCAAAAATTACCAAAATGGATTGGGTTAGAGTCAAATTCTAAGCTTGAAATTAGCCCGAACAAGCCTAAAGTCAAATTCTAGTACACTATGTTAGAGTGGCCGTAGTGTTGCCATTCGCCACCGCAAGAGATGAACAATGCTACTACCAACACACGGGCCTTATCGCACTGATCAAAAGCCCTTAACCAATTCAACATTGTGATATTATTTTGCCAATCAATTTTCAACAAAATGCCATAGCTCTACCATCCACCACTATGCACCATCACCTTTAATTTCTTTACCTCTGGTAGTCCAAATTCCAAATTGACACCACCATAGCACTCCTTTCATTGAGCCCATCATAATCCACTAGTTGGTTTACACTTTTCGCCATTCACTAACATGGAATTGCCATGTCGAGGATTTGTCATTGACCTCAAATTCCTAATGTTTTATTGGTTCATTCAAGTTGAATTTGGTACCAATGTGTTCTCCGTGGTGAGGGGAAAGTGCTAGTTGGTTTAATCTTATGTTTTAGGCCATGTGACAGTAAGGGTTAGAGGCGGATAAGCTAGGTATGCCTGTGGAAATTAAATGGAGTGAAAAGAGTGTTCTCTTTTATTTTTCACTTTCTTAGAATCTCACTTAAGCCCCAAAACTTTACTTCATCTTTTAGTTTAGTCTCTCAAATTGCTAAGTGCTTGACATTAGCTCCCAATCTTCCAGTTCATTCATCCAACTTATCTTATCCACACATAGGCTTTGTTTAGTTTTTTAATTTTTGCAATGGTGTCCAATTTTATTAATTTTTCAATCCTCTCAATTTTTTAATGCCATTCTAAGACCATGACTAATTTAGGTATGATTTAACATTTCACTTTTAGTGTTCTTCCATTAGATCTCAAATGTGAGAATTTAATTAATTAAACTC
>JACGDI010005850.1:151958-169652 GCA_014898725.1 Jacaranda copaia
CCCCCCCTATTTTTACTTAAAATCCTCAATATTTTCTAAATTTCACCCTAAAAGTCGAGGATTCACAATCCTTCCCCTTAAAAGAATCTAGTTCCCAGATTCTCTTCTATTGTTCGATGGAGTTCATGAGGCGGTTGTCCATTATCTTTTCATTCCCAAAATAATTCCTTTGGTTACTTGTTTTAATCCCAATTGACATTTAACCTTCTAAAATTGTAAGAATGCTCTCTTTGAGGGTTTTCCCAACATATTCATTGTTACTCACGCATTTGGTGTCTCCTTATGTTTCTAAGATTAACTAACAACTCTATAATACATAGTTTAGTTGTCCTTCATTACTTAAAATTCCTATTGATCTCCACGATTGAGCCTATTTGAAGTAAATCAAACTGTCTCAAAAAGGAGTTCTAAACTACTGTGGTGATCCCATAAAATCACTGAGTACTTTATGCTTATAATCTAATTAGGCAAACATTATGTACATGATCATCATATATCATTTCTATACTTAGAAGGTTCTCCATTTTATACTAATATAGTAAATATTCAAGTGTTTAGGTTATGCCTTCAACTACCTATTTCCCCTTATATCTTTAAGCATCTGAGGTTGATCACTTGTTCTTAGGACATCTAGAATAAAATATTGATCACTGCCACACCATATACATTTTTTGTGCTTTTTCCTACATATGCTCTTATTATGATAAAGGTCATCGCTAAAGCTACAGGCTCCCATTGAGAATAGCTGATGTATTCAGGGGTTATTCCTAGTAGGACACGAGCGACTGGCTAATGTCCTAATTTAGATCCTTTATCGCTTCCTCCCGATATTATCTTTCTCAACACCTTGAGACTTAAACTCAATGATCTCTCCTTGGTTAATCTTTTCTTCATTCTTATACATCTCATGATGTTCTTGATCTTCCCATAAGGCTCTATCTAAAGCTTCCTCAAACTTAAACCGTTCATAAGGAGGTCTCACTCCTTAAACAAATTTGTTGGTCTTACACTTCTCTTCTCTTAGCGCATGCAATGCCTACCAAATCAATCTGTCGAACTTAACTTTATACTGCCATACCATCATTTCCCCTTTGGTAAGATCTGAAAACCTATATCTCCGAGCATTTCTCATATCCAGTGGTGTAAATCAATCCATAAATTCCTATATGAGGTTCTCCCATGTATGAGGTATTTTCTTATATCATATTACTGGCTTACCAAGACCTACCATTGGCGAGCAGTTTCGTTCAACAGATAAATGGCATAAGTAAACTAGTCATTATATGAGTAACCTAACATTTGGAAAATATATTCAATCCCTATGATCCATGTACCCATCTTTTGGTGATCCGTTTTACCCATAAACATTGAGGGGTGGAACCTAAGAAAGTGCGCTAGAGCTTCCAAGTTTGAAGATTCTTCCTTTTTCCTCGTTTATCTGACCTTATCACTGATGAGATTATACGAATTGTTACCACACTGCAGTCATTGTTCTATAATCTATCTTTCCTCTTCTATATTCACTATTACATCTCATGTCACTTCGTCAACACTTATTGGATGCTTTTGTTTCAAGTATCCTCCTCTAGATTTTTCCGACTGAGAGAATGCATCAAAGTTAGTTTTTGCGACCACCATTCAATATGCTACAACACTTTTTAGTTTTGTAGGTCACACATATTTGTAATATTTGATGAGGTGTATATTAATTAGTATTCAATCTTTGCCAATTCTTATTGCACAAGATTTTACAATATATACACAATATTATAACTCAATTAGTTTTCAGGTTAGCATTAACATCAAAAAAATTTCTTTTCCTTGCTTTTCTTTTCTACACATGGTGTTTATGAAATCTTTGTTAAGTTAACTGATAACCTATCCTTTGATAAGAAGATCGCAACTAGTTCTAAGATAGTCGTTATTCAATACATATTGATTTTAGCATCTACAACTATTGTTCTAAAAGTAATCTTGTCATGTATACTTATATACATATGTATATGGTGTCTTTTCTCACTAAGCTTTAATCTCAACAAATATTCAATTATTTATTCTTAACAAATTTCATATTCCTGACTAAATTTTCCTCCTACATCCAGTCATTTTTCAGTGTCCTAGTTCAATCTAACCTTAAAGCTTCTTCGAGTGTTCCTCTATTCAGTCCATTATTTCTAATTTATACTCCTTGTGTTCCCTCATCATAATTTTATTAACATATTATTTCTTCTTCACGATCAACCTATCATTATTCTATTCTTTTCAAAACCATCTTTCTGCCCTTTCCCATCCTTAGTCAATTATCTTTTTGCTAATTGTCAGCCATCTTGCAATCATGCAAACTTATTCCATTAAGTATGGTACCCAATTTTTAAGGAATCGTATCCTATGCTTAGTATTATGCCTCTCTTCTTGAATTTATAGGGCATTTTCTTAAAGCTTCATTTTCTCTATATGATCAGTCCCTCTATCTTATTCATTGTCATGTAGTTATCACACTAATCTGTCACGCCCTAAAATCAAACCATATATTTTAGTTACAAGACGTGAAACTCAAACCCAAATAAATAATATACCTATCCAAAATCATAATCTTAGACAAGAACTCCAAACATTCAAAATAATTCAAGCAAATCTTGCAACTCAAAGACTCAAAGTGCCAATATTGTAACTTCAACTTTAAAAAAAATGAAATCCATAAAAAAAGAAATTAATAAGCTATTACAAAATAAAATTAGTCTACTTCAAAGGTCCCACTTTAAGACTTCAGTCTCGATTCTCATCATAAGCAAGATCCACTCCTCACTATGGTTAAGGTCTAGGTCTACAAAAAAGAAATTAAAGAAAATATAAACTGGGAGTAAATGATTTAATGAATGCCAAATGTGAACAATGTGAGTTCATGAATTTAACATGATTATAATAGTATTTACTTAAAACATTCAAGACGAATATTAGTGGAAAGCAATCAATTGTCAAGCAATAATAACACTAGAATTCAGTATATATTTTCATAGGCTAACATTTAAATGCAAATGGGTGTAAATGAGCCAAGCCCAAATCTAGCAAGCTTAAGCTCTGCTCATTTACTAATTCATGAGCTTGAGCTCATGTTTGGGCACGATCGAGCTTAGACAATCAAGCTCAAGCTTGGCTTGTAGAAATAGGCAAAGGCTCAGGCTCGACTCGATAAAGCTTAATAAGACTTGAATTCATATAGACTTGGATAAGCTTGAGCTCATATAAGCTCGGATGAGCTTGAGCCCGTTTATGCTTGAAACGAAATTTATAATAACATATGCCACATGATAAATAATATTATAAAAGTGTAGTCCAACAATAGAAATACAACTTTGATAGTTATCAAATTTCAAATTACATCTTTTCCAATCAAAATACTATATTTGACATTAAAAAACTATTAAAGAGGCCATCACGGGATATTCCAAGTCTTCTCAACTCACCAACTAAGATAATCACACACTCAATCTCCCTCACCAGCCACAACATAAAACCGCAATCTCAAAAATTAACAAAAAGCTCTAAAGTAAGAGAAAATCAAAATAATTGACAACCAATTTTAGTATACACACATAAAGTGAATAATAATAACAACAAAGGTGAAAATGACGTGAATCACTTCATTTTGTCCCGAACAACCAACAATTCTGTACAAGAACCAAAAAATGAACATAAAACCAAAATAAACTAAGAAACAACATATAAAAATAGATCAAATTTCTCTCTAGATGATAATAAATCCACTTCTACTCAAAAGTTGGATAAATTAAACAATTCACTCAAAAATGGAGATATTCAATACAAGCCTTCTTCTAATGGATATTCAACCATAAAATTTTGAAGTCTAATTTTATATCATCCCATCAATAAATAATATAATAAAATAAATAATGATATCGCACATTACATACTTACTAAATACTAAAACATTTAATCATTCCATGCCTTACCATAAAATTATCCCTTTCAAAATAAAATAAGAGAAATTTCTTTCATAAAATAGCTTAACCATTTATAAAGCGATGCCATATATTTATTATATTTGTCAAGCATTAAGCTCACTTTTCGGTAAAATCTCCCACAAACACATGGTCCCACTTGCTTTATCCTGTACAAAGCTTAACAATTTTCGTGTGCAGAATGTATATCTCTCCGCTATTTAAACATACTAAAAACCTACCATAGAAGGAAATTTGGATTTCAATTGCACTAATCTATTAGATTCCATATATATACAAAATTACACATACACTAATTTAACCCATCAAAAGACCCACATGCTTGCAAGGTTGCACACCTTCTCTAATTTCTCCCTATTTTTCCCTTTTTTATTATTATCATCAATTTTTTTTCCTCCTTGGATGGTTACAAAACTTGAAGTGCATTGTACACTACCAATTCTTCTACTAGAAAATATAAGATTGCCACTAGCAAACAAGTAGAAATTATCACTAACCAAGACTTGCTAACAAATTTCTTTAATCAACAAAGAATCACTACCAATTTCTGTAATCAACAAAGAATCAATAGCCAGTTTCTTTATTCAACCAAGAATATTAACCAATTTTTTTATTCAACCAAGAGAATTTGATTTCTTCTAGTAGAATTCAGTAGCTGTCGCCCTCCCCTTTTTCCTTTCTTCTTCTTCTATCATTCCCCCTTCCCCCTTTTACTTTTTTTTTTTAATTTGAATGCATGGCTAGGTTTTAGATTGTAGGGACTATATATATGAGGGAAAAGTGGTTTACTTTAACTAGATTTTTAGTTATTTTCCTTAGGACTAGGATAATCCTACGACAAATTTAGCATATTTATTATTAATTCCTAAAGTCACATTTGTTCAATTCCTAATAGTAATACAATATTAATTCTAGTAAAATTACAACTTATTCTTCCAAAAGTTGGAATACCGACAATATATATATATATATATGAACCTAAATAATAGTTATCACTATTTGATCAAGAGATATTTTAATGCTATATATGTATTAAATTTTTTTTAATTTAAATAATACATAAAGTTAAAATAAAATAAGATAAAATAATTAATTAAATATTAAAATAAATTCTAAGGCATTATGTTGAATCCCTCCTTATTAGTACACTAATTTCTCCTGATAGCCATAATTTATGAGTCGCAACCATACATACATGTCAAACGACATTCGTCCTGATTGTCATTCTAATTATTGAACTCAACTCTATCTACAACAATCATCTTTCCATCAAATTAAGCTACCAAGGCAACCATGCATGTAATATATATATATATATATATATATATTATTTCCCAAGTATTTTCCTTCAAATCATAAAGTGTCACATGCCTAACACTTTAGGAGTAATGAGTTATGCTATGGCTGGCCGCCCCCAGTCACAACCTATCACTCCGCAGATATCATACACTATCCCAAAAGTTTACATCTTATTCAATTTTTAAGGTCAAACTTAATCTTCTCTAATCCAAACCATATTTTGAGAATTATTTCTTGACATAGCTCAGATTTTCAAGCCCAAGCTCTAATACTATCTCTGTAACACCTCTGACAGGGAGGTGCCTGCCCCCAACCAAGCTGCTATTCAATCTAAATCACACAATTTTTTAACAAAATAAATCTTTCAAAACCCATATTATTTAATTTAAACAGCCAACTTTTATTAGCGATCAACTTGTAATTGGGACATTAAAGATTTCACTTAACATTACCAAAATACCTCCAACCTTATCCACATCGACACTTAGCAGATTAATAAAACAAAAGTACATAAATAGTAACCTTCTGCAATTCTTACCTATCCTTGAACCAACAAAAGTCGTACTGCAGAACTTATCCATTTCATTTACATAGCAACCGTAGCATATCGCAATCTATACATTTATATACATCAGCAAAACTATGCACCTTACTTGAAATGTCACTCGGCTCCCACTATTGCTTACTCCTATCTGGTGGTAAATAATAGAAAAAATTGATACAAAAATAATCATAAGTTCGAATAACTTAGTGAGTTGGTGTGATAATAAATGATTTAAATATATTCTCATGTCAACTATGAGGTAAAATAGAAATAATTATTTTTCTCTCGAAAGAGGATTTCTTTTAGGTTTTAGATGATTCATCTTAGCACCATCCCATACAGGTACTTAGACTTCACAAAATTCATTATCCTTTGTGAAAAAGTTTTCAGGCCTTGAGAGAGATAAAAAATGGTAGACACGATTTTCAAAAATTCAGTCAACTTTCATAAAATACCCAACTTACAAACATAAATATCAAAATGCATTAATCACTTTCGCAAAAGACTATTAGGAGTCTTCAACTTTATCACTCCACTCTTGAAAATATTGAAATCCTTATCCCTCCAAAGTTCGAGTGATCAACTAGGACATAACTGACATATATGACATGGTTGATTGTATGATGATCCCTTGCTCACAGATAGCTAACCTCCAATTACCTGTGAGATAAGATCAATAGTGGGTACTAGTTTGGGGGACCCTACCGTCAGCCCGTTATGCCCGATCATCTTTCCAATTCTAGTCCTAGGCCTAACTTCCCATCGCATCTCTCTAGGTATGAATTTCCCAAGGCTGTTCCTAAGGTCTTAAGGATGTATTTGAATAGCACATTTCATGTTATAAAACATTTGCCACACATAAAATCAACAATGTAACCAAAATCGAAAATACTATAAATAAAACTTAATATACTTAATATAATATCAAATTGTAGCGATGTGATTGTTCTATATATCAAATTGCATTTTGTTAGTTTAATAACCGAGAAACCAATTTTTTAAGAGAGGACCTTTGTTGAGGCAAACATAAAAACTTTGACTTTTAAATATATATGAAATATTTATCATAATTAAAATACCATGAAAACATGTATCGAGGATTATGCAACAACAGCCATAGATACAACATATAAGTTCTTTCCCCCACAAGAAATTCTTGTATTACCGAATATAAAACTCACCTAACAGATGTGAAGGAACTCTTTTGGTTGCTTGGGTGGTTCATGTCCACACTTCCTTTTCAACCCAAGAATTTACCTTAAGATGACTAGAATCAATATCATATTAATTCTTCAAATCACTTGACGTTGCTATACCTAGTGTCCTTATTATAATTTAGTGCTTAATATATTCTAAACTTTTATTTCTTAATCTTTTTTCCATGTCAAGATGCCTAATCAATTAGTTCGAGTGTACCTGATTTCACACCATTGTCCTGAGTAATCCCTCTAAATCTCATTACCTGATATAATCTCTAATATATCGCTTAACAAATTACATTGGTCATTATTGAGGCTTAGTGCGAGATTTATTTTATTTGGTTACCTTTTCTTAAATCTCAATCTAACATTAAAGTACTTGAAATATGACCCTACTCATAATCCCATCAAATACTCACATGTCTAATTATTACTTACTTTAATTTGGAACATGATCTAAATTAGTAATAATCTAAGTCAAAGCCCTTGTCAACAATTAACGAATAGATGTAATCTTATAGAATTCAACTTACTACTAAGGATGTATTGAAACATCTCAAAGTACTAAGTATTATTTCTTTTAATACCTCTGTTCAATAGTATATGTTCCAGTTATATTTAAACTCAACTAGTATTTTAATATCTGTCTAAGTTAATTGTTAGAATGACAATCATTATAGTGAATTTATTTCAAAAACAATTAAAATTTATCTTTCTAACTTAAGTCGTATTGATTTGCTACATTCCAATCAGGTTTTCACTAATTCAAGGTCAAAATCTTAATTTATTGTTAAATTTTGTTTGATTGAAATCTTAGTTTAATTTAATTTATATTTTGTTTATTAATAAATTTTTAATTGAATCAAATCAACAATTAATCAAATTAATGACTCAATAATTGAAAATTACCAAATTCGGCCTCGTTTAAGTCCAATTTAGAGACTGAAATCAGCCCGAATAAGCCTGGAGTTGAATTCTAGTGCATTGTGTTAAAGCTACCGCAGGCTGCAGTGCTGCTGTCCATACCACCATACTCCACTATCTTTAATTTCCTCACCTTTAGTGATCCAAATTCAAAATTGACACCACCATAACACCTCTCTCATCAAGCCCATCATAACCCACTAGTTTTTTTTCCACTTTATTGCTGCTTGCCACTATGGAATCGCCCCTTCTGAAATCGGCCACCATTGACCTCAAATTTTTGGCATTCCACCGGTCCGTTTAAGTTGAATTTGGTACTGATGTGTTTGTCGTGCTGAGGGGAAGGTGCTATTCGATTCAATTTTATGTTTTGGGCCATGTGACAGTAAAGGTTGTAGGAGGATGAGCCAGGTATGCATGTGGAAATTAGATAAAATGAAGGGGGTTTTCTTTTATATTTTTCACTTTTCCAAAATATCACTTTAGCCCCAAAACTTCCCCACATCTTTCAGTTTTGTCCCTCAAATTTCTAAGTGCCTGACATTGGCCCCCAATCTTCCAGTTCACTCCTCCAACTTGTTTTATTCACACATTGGCCCTATCCAGCTTTTTAAGTTTTGCAATTGAGTCTAGTTTTATTAATTTTTCAGTCCTCTCAATTTTCTAATATCATCCTAAGACCCTAATTAATTTAGGTATAATTTACCTAAAACCCATTTCACTTTTATTGTTCTTCCATTAGATCCCAAATGTGAGAATTTAATTAATTAAAATTTAAATTCTTCATTTTTTTTGTCTCTTTCTCCTTTTTTTTTCCCACTAAAAATCTAATTAAATTAATCCTCAAATCTTCTAAATTCCATCATAAAAGACGGGCGTTACAGTTGTTATCTAAAACAAATAATACTTCCACATGATACTAAAACCAAGAGTATAAGGCACAGTAAAAGGGACGCAAAAAGTATTTCTAGACTGTACATCACCAGGGCAATTCTACACATGCACTGCACGGTGCACCCATAATAATATACAATTTTGTTTAATGACTTTGCTTGTTTTTTTCTTCTTCTTCTTTTTCTTTTTCTATTTTTTTTCCCCTCCTTATGATGGACTTGAATTGTAACCAAAAATATTTTTTAATATTTGCGGTTACACAATTGAGTTGCATCTGTAAATAAGTTGAATAAAATGACGCGCACATCAAATATAGTAACCCACCAATATACTTGCTAAACAAAAGTAACCTCGAATTACTTGTTTGAAAGAAAAGAAAATATACATAGTTCCAGTTTGATTTTCACTAGCCCGAACCTTATTGAATTGAATTAGACTTTCACTCCAATGACAACTGCTTGCATCTCTAGCTCTGTTTGTGTTCAACTCACTTTTTTTTTTTATGTCATATTATTAGTGGAATCATATATATTATGCTAATATGGTATGACCTGCGTCATTATATGATGATCATCCTTACGTTAGTAATATTGTCTCCACTTAAAGGGTAGTTTAGGTACCAGCTTTTGTGCTATTAAAATTTTCGTAAGCAAATCATTACAAATAGAGATCTTCTTACCTTGAGAGTATATATATATATATATATAGTGGTTCATAATGTAATATTGGTTGGTCAATTATTGACATATACTAAATAGCACTAAAATCCTACCTTCTCGACAACATTAGTTTGATAAAAAAAGTTCATACGTTAGATTGATTAGTGGTTGGTGAACTCCAACAAGGAATATTGAAGTTTTGAGACTTCAATCACTAGAGTAGGTACCATGATTATATTTAGAAGAAGAAGAGGCTCTTTCGTTATCATTACCAACAAAGGCAACGAACCAAACCCCACCCCGATCCCCAAAAGAAAGAGAGAAAAAATGGGGAAGAAAAAGATCTTTCTCTTTTGACAAAAAGCGATGTCTTTAGGTGGAAGCTTGGAGTGCCTCTATCAATATACAAACATAGATGTAATGCCCAATCAAATCCTTACTCAACCGGCCCGATAGAATTGATGATTAATTAATTTGGTTGGTTAGAAAATGAATGTATGAGTTTCTCTTTTGCTTGTCAAAATATATTAAAGTTTTTGTTCAAATTATTAAATAGAGAGAACTGTGAGTGATGTTATGGTATTTAATTGGGTACATGCTCAATTGAATTATGAATTATAATTGAATCATGTATTAATATTTCACTTTATGATATATTGCATTACCATGTAACAATTGACAACTTATTTGAACATATACCTAATTGAAAGTTACAATTTTTTTTATGAATTGTATGGAAATAATAATCAATTTTAATTTATCAATGATTCATAGGAAAACCCTACCTCTTGGATTCATACGTGCAAATTTCTTTTCATTGCTATGCTATTGAATGATTAATACTATCAATTTGGCACATTCTACATATATGCTAAAAGTTTTATAATATTTTTTATATAATAAGAAATTAAATTATGATTATAGGCATAAAATAGATGAGTTATGAAAGAAAAAAGTGGTGGTATTTTAGGCAAATCAATCGAAACTTTATTAATAGTATAGATTTATAATTTCTTTTTTTATAAATTTGGCCTTGAATCAATTTGCAAAATTTCTTTTCCATCAATCCGCCTGCAATTTATATCTAAACTATTTAATATATGCTTCTTAGTTAATTCAACAAGAATACAGAAACAACATAAATGGAACAAAAAGTAAGCAATAAGTCGAATGGTTATTTGACTTATTGATATTAATTGCATACATAAATTATGAGAAGAAAATTTTAAATTTATAAACAAAAAATAGTAATAAACAATGCCCCATGCAATAAAGTCAACCTCTGGGATGTGGGAAATGAAGGACATCACATCTAAGGATTGATGCGTACAAGTCAGCTAAAAATCACAATGGGGAGAGAATGGACCAATGAATTGGGAAGGAAACCCTGACACGGCGACGATCTACTTGGCCCAGCACCAGATCTGTTCTTGCACCAATTATGCCTAAAAGAACTGCACTCCCAGCGCAAATATTTCCTGAAAATAATCGATAGATCTTATTATAAAATAAAGGCAAAAACTGAAAACTGCAAGAAGCGGGACAATTAATATAATACAATGATTTGAGCTAGGTGGTACTGGCGATTATGACAGTGTGTTGGTGACTTTGGAGCCACCTGGCGACGGCTGCCCTGTCACCATTGATGGTATCAAAACGGAGTATTAGCAATCGGAAATTAACCAGAGGAAGTGGGATTTTGTTACCACCAATGGTGGTAGCTCCGCCGTGGATCACAGCGTCAAAGCCGCCAACACGCTGCAATAACCGTCCACCAATTATCTTCCAAGTTTAATTCCCTTGCATAGGTACAAGGGAAGGTATCAAGGAAAGCATAATACGACGACTGGTTTATGATTGTGGTCAATTATTGCCTTGTACTATGTATTGCCTAATTGCAGTACAGCTGGGTATAATCTCCCCAATTGGGAAAATCGAGTTATATATGGGCAACTTGAATTATTAATTTTAATGATATTTATTTTGATTTATATATGTAACTTAAATTAAATTGTGCTTGCTGTGGGACTTGGATGGATTTAGGAAAAATTTTAGTAACTTTTTTTTTTATTATTATTATTACAATGGTAGCTGTACTTTTATTCTATGAGTCAAAGGGAATAAAGCAGAGCTTGGTTTAATCAAGGTAAGTTTTGGTACTTTGTACTACAACAAACAGCTTAGTAGTACAAATTTCTGCTGTTGCTCGACTGAAGTATACTTTTCTTTTTCTTTTTGAAAAAAGAAAAAAAGATATCAAATATATAATATCGTACATTATATTTCAATTTTAAATTCGTTAAACACAAATAATTATATCAATATATAAAATAAGATCAATTTCGAACTCAATTTCTCTCTCTTTTTTATTTTAATTTTAGAACTCAACTTTACGATTTTAACAAGACTCACCACGAAAAAACTATGCATCAGCCGTGAAAATATTTTTAAAAAATGAATTTCATAGCTATAACTATAATTTTTCGTAACAAATATATTTTTCTAAAAATAACAAGTAAAAAAATTATTAATTATCAATCCTTAGTCATATTTGTCAAAAGTCCAACAAATTAATTTTGCACTATTCATAGAAAAATAATATATATAAAAAAAATTATTAGTTATGAATTGATCGTAGTGAAGACTTATTATAAGAGTATTCGCTTAGAGTTCAACTATGTTAATTTTATAGTCTAGACTAATTTCATAACTTAGGCTACGAATTTTTAGTAATAACTATGAATTAATTGTAACTGATACCTTAATTTTTTATAGTAACTTTATTGATTGCCGAGTGATCAATCCTAATGAATTTTGACTCGTATGTTTATGCTTGAAGTTCTGCTTCAAATTTTAATAAATTTTAAATCATGTACTTGCCTATTTAAATTTAAAAAAATTGTGAAAAAAAAGAAAAACGAAAAAGAAGAGAAATTTTGTTGCAAAAGATCTACTAGTAACCTCTACATATAGTCTATTTGGGAATCAATGGATGGCTGCTAGGTGTATAGCCATCTGTCTTAATATAATAGTTTTAGGGCTCTTTTACTTCGTGATATGAAACATGATGTGATAAAATAAAATGAGAGATGAAAAGTAAAATTAGAATAATTTTATATTTTTAATTGAATGTTTATTTATGGAATGATATAAATGATAAAATTGGATTATTATATTGAGAATATTTACATAAACATGAATTATAAAATTTGGATAAAATTATAGAAGACTAAAGTATTTCTAGTTAAAATATTTTTTTATTTATCATAAAGAAATTAATTTTTCTACATTTTAATGCAACATCCAATTATTTCTTCTTTTTTCTATTTAGCATAAAGAAATTATTTTTTCTCAATTCCAATACAACATCTTTACACAAATTATATATATCAATTTTTCTTTTAATTATTTTAATATAAATATATTTTTAATATTTAATATTTTTAATTATCTTTAAATTATTTGATTGGCACTGCAACCAAAAATTATTTGAAATTACGATACTAAAGGTGTGATAAAACTATCACACCTCAACGGTGGGATGCCTCTTCACTCAAATCATCCTCACAATGGTGGACTAACATGTTTTTATAGAGTTTTCATCCTTCAAAATAAAACATTAGATGAGGCAGGATGTGGGCTTTCATCCTACCTCATCTTTCAAAGCAAGCATGTCCTGAATTAACTTGAACTTTGTATTAAAGAAATTTAAAAAAAAATATAGGGAATGTCCGGTTATGTTTTAGGAGTGATAATAACATATATTTTAGGGAGAATGAATTTTGAGAATGGGGTTGGAAAATATGAAAGTAGTATTTGGAAATGTGATGAATGTTTGTTTATATCTTGGGTGGAAATATTTTTTACTGTGGTTGTCAAAGTTTAGTTCAATTTTTGAAGTAAAAACGGAATTAAGTAATATTTTTTATTGTAAAAATAACAATAAAATATATATGATATATGTGCATATATATATATATATATGGAAAATGAAGAGTTTTGAGGGATAATGAAAGATAGGAAACAGTATTTAGGAAAATCTGTTATAATATTCTGGAGGCTAAATAGATCCATATTTGTTTATATTTTGCCAAAATATGACCAAACACTCCCATAGATCTTATGTGATTTTGTATCATCATCTTTAAAAGCAATGTTTATTAGTATTATTATCTTAATTATAATAATAAATTTAGAAAAAAAAATATGTTATGAAATAAAATCACATAAGTTGAATAATACATTTAAAAACAAGTTGAGTTTTGGACATCGACTATAGTTCTTGTGGAACATGCATAGTTAATCTTTCCTTACACGAAAAAATGGAGATAAAACCAGTGACTGAATTGTAAATAAATCCTACCTAGATGAATAATACTTGCAATCTATAAGTGGGCAGCAAAAGGGAAAAAACATGCTCAATCTTCGTAGATTTCTATAAGCAAAAATAATATTGCTGATAAAATTATTGATTTAATTATCATTAATAATATTTATAGATGAAAATAATTTTTTTGTTCCACAATTTATATTATAAACTGTCAATTGACAATATTAAAATTATTGTTAGTAATATTCATAGATGATAATTGTTTTACTAGTGATGATTATTAGTATTAATAATTAATGACAAAATATATAACATGAGAACTCAATAACATAACAAAATATTGTTGTAGAGTTGTTGTGCCAATCTTTCTTATTACTTAATTTTCATTGATCATTTAATTGTCCCTATAAGTGTAGGTCCAATTGTCAAGAGTGACGATATGGGGATGCACAATTTATATTATTATTAATGACAATTTGTATATAGCTTTTATCGCCCCTAAATTAATGAAATCAATAATATGGTAAATAAAAAATCTTATCTTTCAACAAGAAAATATAATAAAATAAAAAATCGTATTCATTTAGGTGAGACCATGAATGGGTCGAACCCGAAAGGCGTCTCAGCCCAAAGATGATGGCCTGCTGTGTGCTTTTTGTTGGAATGATTGTTAGTTGGTTGGGCCAGCCAGAATCTTTCACCTCAAAGAACGTCCATAAAATCATTCCATTGCTAGAAATTAGAAAAATTAAGATCAATTAGGCGATGGGCCTTACTATTAATTCCCCCGATTAATTATGCCAACCCCCAAAATGAAATAGACACATTCAATAAAAAGAATCGACTGTATGAGAAATACTATTATGCATCAAAGTATAAAGATATATAAAATTTCTATTGTTAAACTCTAAAGAAAACTCCAGACCGAGTCAAATTAAATGCACTATGAAATTGGGATGGAGTTAGTAAATAATCTCATAATCCAATAATCACTTGGTAACTTGAGAAATTGTCGTACATTGAGTTCAATTTATTTTTAGGTTATTGATCATATTTGTTGAAGTTATTTGAAGGATATAAAAGAGGAAAGCATTTTGTCTTATTCCATTCTGAAATTTTACGAAAGTTCAGTACATACTTATGTATATATATCTCATTAAATAGAAGGAATTAAGTGAAGATTAATTTATATTCTCTATACAAGAAAAGCCACATAAAAGTAAATGCTTTCCATATGGGTCCAAAATGCCCACTTAAATATGGGCAGAACTCGTGGACCTTCAATTGGGCCGCAGGTGTTTTCACCCTAACAGGAGCTCATTGTTGATTACAGCAAATATGGAAGCAGCCGCAGGGCTATTACTGAGTTGGATTTTGTTTCAAACAAGTTATAAGCCCATGGGCTGCATTGGGCAATAAGTTTAAAGTTTTTTTTTTTAATTTCAGTTATAATTTAAATAATTTTTAAAAAATACTATAAACATAACACTTTAAAAGTTAAAATTTTTATTGAATATAGTATAAATATTTTATATGAATATGATTTATATACATCAGATTAAATTTCATACATTAATCTATTTCTACACATAATTTAATAACTAAATGTTAAATGATTTTGTAAATCCAATACGTTATTCATAGAATATAATAAAACATTAACTTGATTTGAAGAAATTAAAGAATTCAATATTGAAAATGAACTTAGATAATAGAACATAAAATATTTTAACTTATATAGGAACTTTAGATTCCGTTTTAAAAATTATCTTGGTTCATTAGCATCAAAATTAAAATATTAGAAAAATACATGAGCATTATACATACAAACATCTTCAAGAAAAAAATAAATAAATTTTAATGTACCAAGAGAATGATTGCCTATAATTGGGGGCAAAAAAGAAGATAAATATTTTTATATTTTTAAATAATGAATTGTATGTTTAGAATATTCTAATACATATTAATATGGGATAACCCAATAGGCCCAACATCAAACGAGACAGCCCACAATGCCCAAAGGTGGAATCTTTTTGGTCGACCGGTATCGACCTCACTTGAGATTATCTACAGTCGACCCATATCGACCTAAAGACTACTCTGATGATTCGAGCATTGAGTCTAATCGACATTGATCGATCTCCAGCGTTCACTCCGATCCCCGCCGGGCATATTGGTCTGACAGGTCAAGCCCGCTCCAATGACACGTGGCAGTCGGTGCAACTGCTACTAACAACTCTGACAACCCTGCCAACAACTTTGGCAGAAACGTGCCTCTACTAGAACAGTTACCCGGGAAAGCAGGAGATTTAGCCATCTGGCACAGTATCGAGATCTGGAGATGGAATGACTCCCAACCCTCCTGGCATTGGAAAAAGCTAGTACACACGACAGGGGTACTTGGATAAAATCACGCCCACAAAAAGTTATAAATACTCCAAGCGCAGCCACGCCTAAGGTGATGCCACTTACACTATACACTTTACATTCTCTATATTCTGCTCGATTAACCCACTCGACTAGAACTAACTTGAGCGTCGGAGTGCCTTAGTCAGGGGTGCCTCGGCTAATTTAACATGTGTTGTGGTTGCAGATCTCAAGCCTAGAACCATATTCAACTCTCATTTTCTCTACACGCAGCATTTTGCAGCATCAGGTAGGCTTTTATCGACTAACCTCGCAATAAATCTACCTAAAGCCACGATTCTCCCGACCAACCTCTTAACTTCTCGAAACATTCTTGGAGGAGTGATATCTAAAACTGCCTGAACTTTTTGCGGATTGGCTTCAATACCTCTCTGGCTGACCACATAGCCCAGGAATTTCCCTCCTCGAACTTCAAAAGTGCATTTGTTCGGGTTCAGCTTTAATCCAAATGCCCTTAATATCTCAAAAGTATGATTGAGGTCGAGCAAGTGGTCTTGGGTTTTTTTTATCTTGACTATCATGTCGTTGACGTAGACTTCCATTGATTTTTCGATCTCATCTTTGAACATAAAGTTTACTAATTGCTAATAAGTTGCCCCAGCATTCTTTAAACCAAACGGCATGACAAGAAAGCAATAGACACCATTAAGAACCACAAAGGATGTTTTATTCCTATCCTCGGGTGCTATGAATATTTGATGATAGCCTTGGAATGCATCCATCATACTCAATAATTCACATCCAGCAGTAGAATCGACTAGTAAATCTATCCGAGGTAGGGGGTAAGGATCTTTAGGGCAAGTTTTATTTAAATCAGTAAAGTTATTACACATCCTCCACTATCCCTCAGTGTTTGGGACTAAAACAACATTACAAAGTCAAGAGGGGTACAAAATTTCTACAATATAACCTATATCTAAGAGTTTTCTAACCTCCTCCTCGATGATTTGCGTCCTTTCGGCATTAAACGCCTTTATCTTCTACCTGACCAGCACGTATGAAAGGTTAGTGTTAAGGCGGTGTACAATGACATTAGGGTCGATCCCCTGCAAGTCGGATGTCTTCCACCCAAAGACATTGACATTTCTCCTCAAGAAATCGACCATGAGACATTCCAAGTGGGGCCCTAAGTCCGTCCCAATACGAGTTGTCTTTTTGGGGTTGCCTTCTTCAGGCTCAATTGTCATGAATTCCCTGATGGGCTCCACCCTGGTGTTCTCCAATTTTCTCTTTTTACTGACCTGGGACTCTTCAGGTTCCACTACAGAGGCGTCCCCCAAAGTCTTCAGTTATGGTCAAGTCTTCTACCTGGATGGCTCAATCAAGATACTGTAGCATCTCCATGCCTCCTTTAGATTGCACAAAAGTTCACCAGTGCCAGCTAGGGTTGGAAATTTTACTTTCAAATGATATGTAGAAATGATGGCACGGAAGTCAT
>JACGDI010005851.1:2680-14758 GCA_014898725.1 Jacaranda copaia
AAAAAAAAGGATATTTTAAGAAAGATCTATTTTGATATTTTGGAGGTAAAATAAATATATGTTTGGTTATAATCTTTCAAAATAATTTTATTTTGCTTGAACATGACTAAACATTATCTATATTTTTGCTTATACTTTTGTTGGATTTATGAACTTGCAAAGTATTGAAAAATAGTTGGGTCTACTTTAATTATTGTTGATAGTCTATATACGGCTGAAAGTCGTTTATAGTAAAAGGATAGTATTTGGGATGAATTCGATCAGGAAGGTCGAATGTTCAAGGCTGTATTTCTCTCGAAGTTGGAGATCTGCAATCATAACACACGTTAGACTAGTCGAGGTGCTTCCGACTAAGGCACTCTGACGCTTAAGTTAGTTTTGGTCGAGATATAGTAATCGAACAGAAGACTGAGAATATTGAAGGTTTATAGCGTATTTGATATTACCTTGAGCGTGGTTGAGTATGAAGTATTTATAACCTTCTCCAGAAGTGATTTGTCCATGGTACCCCTATCAGGCGTATTTAAATTATTTTATTAATTATTATTAAATAATTATAATATATTAATAATTTAATATTTTTATTTAATTTAAAATTTTCTAGTGAGTCGGCTCGAGCTCAACTCTAGATCAGTATTTTGAGGTCGAGTTCGACTCGTTTACACTCCTACTTGAGACAGTGTAAATTTTAGTAAGTCTCAAAAATTATGATTTTATTAAATTCACAATTATATATGTATTAATTTCATATGAATTCCACCACATATGTTAATGTATTATATTAAAAGTTGTTTTTGAAAAATTAAGAAAACTTCTTGTTTGGTGACTAACGTACTGATAATTAAGAAAGTGTTTGGATGAATTTATAAACTCATCAAAATATTTTATAAAATATTTGACAGCTTACAAGATGTCAAAAAATATTTATTAATTTTTTTTAAAAAAAACTTATATATTTATAAAATAAAATATTAGGAGTTTATAAACTCTTTTTAAAAATGTGAGGAGTTTTTAACTTATTTATAAAATTTTAATAATTTTTTTTAATTTTAATTATATTAATTATAAAATTATCATCATTAATATTTTATAAAATACAGATCTTATTTTAACAAAAATAAACACTAATTTGTAAGCGTATTTGCAAAATTGAATCTTTTTGTTTTGGAAATTTACATGTTTGCCCGTTAGAAGGAAAATAATAATAATAATAATAATAATAATAATAAAAAGAATTTTTTTTTTATCCAAGTAGACAAAATGACAGCGTGCTTGTTTATACCTCTCTTTTCAAAGTTGTTTATAGGATTTAAAATTGTAATTAGGAATTAAAATTTACAAAATGGATAATCATTATAAAATTTCATCCCTATAAACAGATTGATTATGATATAATTGAGGATCAACCAGAATCGTTCCCTACCAATATGGGAAAACCACAACAGAACCTTTAACTGTAATTATCCTCAAAACTGTATGACTAATATTTCTTTATAATATATTATAACTATCCAATCAATTGTTCTTGCATTTGCAGCTTCATCGGTAGTCCTCCCTTCAGCAAAAGTCTCTCCAACTCTCAAATTTCTGCTAATTCAATCTCCACAAAGGGGTATACACACACTCATCTATACGTATATCTTTTGCCTATAAATGCTTCCGTGTATGTTTGTGCTGTGTTCCGTGCTTCTATACGTACCCAGCCGCACTTATGCGCAATAGAACTGCCTGCGTTCAAAAAGGATTCAATTGCTTGATTAGCTTATGTATTCTTGATATTGATTGTTTGTGCAGAATTAGTACAGCTGATTGTGGCTTGGATTTTTTTAGTTCTCGATATTGTGATTAAAATCCACGGATAGTTTTGTCTGTGCGTCAGGATTTTTGAAAGTTTACTTGATCAATACTGGTTAAATCTCGACAACTATGCGTATATTTTGGATTTTTTTTTTCTTTAATCTTTTGTTTTGAATTTATGGTGTGATTTTTTCAAAGATTTATTTAGTTATGTTTGCTGGGTTTAATAATTGATATTCGGGAATAATAGAAATTTTAGTTAGATCGTTTTGACCAATCAGGTCGTTGTATTTTATTTCATTGGTATGATTGTGCTATAAGATGTAGTGAATTTGTTAAACATCTCTTTTGTTATTCTTTAGTGTCGGAGTGATTGTGATCATATGCGTATAGTCTAAGAATTGGTAGGACTTCTGGTACGGGTGGAATAGTAAACAGACTGACGATTTCCATAGTTGCTGAAGAGATGGTAAGAGGTGGATGATCTTTAAGATTGAACTTGTAATTATGACAGAAGGGAACGGTGATGGAAGGGAGGACCAAAAACTTTAGACTTCAACCAGCATGCTAAACCCACTATGAATTTGTGGATTTACGGGGGGTCAGATTGTGCAAATGTTAGTTTAATGCATAAAATTAGTTCTGTGTATCTAAGGTATAAAAATACCTTTAAATTTGCAGAATATCATTAAAGACAAGATGAAGTCAAAGGAGAATAAAATCTAAAACTTTATGAGTGAACACAAACATCAGGCAACTTAAGTTCAAAGGCTCCCTTTGTCCTACATCTAATATGGTGCAGCCACTCTATGTTTCTTTTCCATTAGTAATGGAGTGGTTATATTACTATAGATTGATCAAACTTTATGTCAAGTGGATGCTTCTTATCCACTCCAGCCTCTAACATACATGCAATGGAATTCTTCCATGGGTATGCAGGCAAACTGACATTGGCCTGCTCCTGGAAATTTTGTTATGTCTTACATTCTTGTAATATTGAACTTCTTCTTCTACATGCTAATGTAATCTTTAAGGGGCAGAATTGTGGTTATAGTTAGTTGATGACTGTATTTGTTAACAATTATCAAACAGTAGGGGAGTTTGGGCTTTGAAAACTTTGCTCAATATCACTGACCTCTGATGTTATGTTTTTTGTGTAGACAAGGAATATGATGATCGAGGTGTGGTGCCTTCTGGTGGATGAAAAGATAATTATATAGAGATGGGAGGTTGTTGTTGCTGTGCGTCTAAGAGTTCTGAACTTAATAGGTCACCACCATTCTTTCATGTGAGTGCTATCTCTTGCTTCATGTCAGTTGAGCTTTTGCTTTAGTGCAACTCTCACCTCTAGCTTTAATATATAGTTTTAGGATCAATTTATTTTATTTTATTTTATTTTGTACTGTTATCTTTTTTGATTCTTAAGGTAGCATGCTATCTCACTGAAAGTCAGCTGAACACTAACATACTTTGAAGTCTGGATTTCTAAATCTTGTAATGGAACTAAAAGAGTACAATATTTTGATGAAATCAGCCGTTCTTTGCTGTTGTATAACTGCCAATAAGCTAGATTTAGAATGAATCTTGATAACATACCTCCTTACTAAAATTGGTCTTTCTTGTTGATTGCGTGTCAAGTCTGTCAAATTTAACAAAACAAGGGTGGATTCCTTAATTTCTGACAAAATCTTGGGAGCAGACTCTGTTTTTGCCTTTAAATTGTGAACATCATAGCTAAGTGTTGGCTAGGAAGGAGGAATGGTGGCTATAATAGTTTGTGAGGTACTAGGAATGGATCCGGAACCAAAGCTCTGGGTTAGCTTTGTGCAATCTTTTCACAATTTTAGACATTAAATTTATGTTGGTTTAAGTTAAATAGTAAAATTCACACTCATCATTAAGTCAAACTTTAACTGGTAAAATTGAGTGAAATATCCATCTACATCTTTCTTTGTCTTGAAACCTTTATTAGAATCAAGTTGTGGCTCAACAAGATTTAATTTTCATGCTGCATATATTTCAACATTCTGAAAAAAAACACAGAAGAGAATAAGCAATGCACTTGTTACAATTACAAGCCAGACCTTCATATAGTGCAAGGAGGAAGCAAGAGTAAGGAGGTGGATGAGGGGTAGATTTTGGGCTCACAATTTGGCAACTTGTGAATAACACCATAGCAAATTATTTCTGACCACCAGTACACCCCACCGCACTATTATTGGATTCAGACTTCTTGCGCGTGGTTTGGGCTAGCGCCAGGAGAAGTATTGTGGTTTTGACTCTTTTGGATTGGTGTGGCTAACCTTAGAAATCCACTTGGAACTGTGTGGTTTCATAGAAAAAACTCCAAACCTTGGGAGGATCAGGGCCACTCCTAGCCATCTCATTAACCCCCCATGAACAAAAACTGGAACCCCCCTGGAAAAAAGAAGCTAACTACATACAGTAGTAGTCAGATAGGGACAGAACTTTAGTTTCTGTAATATATATTAATCAGGAAAATTGTATAGAAGTTAGTTTTTACATATCTAACATCAGCTTGTTGCATTTCTCTTGAAAAGACTAGCATGGTGATGCCTAACTTCTTATGATTTCAATGGAGGAAGAAAGATTGCAACAATAGCTCCAACATTATTTTCTTGAAATTTCTAGAGGAACAGCTCAAGCTTTTGATGAAGAAAATTGTTGTTTCGAAGTATTGGAGATGAGTCACATGGTCTAGTTAATGTTTTTCCTTTTATTCAAAGAGAACTTGCCGTTGTTTTTGTGCTCAGAAAGCTATGAACCTTTTGTTTTGTGGAACTTTAATTCCAAGATGTAAACTGAGTTTGAACCTACTTGAAATACTTAGGTTTCATGTGGTTACGATATCAAAGAAATTTGGTGATTGAAGTAATAATGGGCCTATTGAGTTGCTTTAATTGCTGTATGATTTTGGCATTTTGCATGTGTTTTATTCTTTGCATCATGCCTATTACGCCCTAACATCAAACCATGTATTTTAGTATCAAAGCATGATACTGAATCCCAAATAAATACTATTAACCATCCAAAATCATAAAGTTAGACAAAAGAACTCAAAGCACTCAAAGTAATTCAAGCTAAGCTTATAACTTAAAGACTCAAAGTGCTAATATGTAACCTCAACTAAAACAAAATAAAATACATAATAAATAAAAATATAATTAATAAGGTAATGGGAAATAAACTAATCTACTACAAAGATCCAAAATAAGACTTTAGTTTTGATTCTCATTATAAGCAAGATCCATTTCTTCACTAAGGCTAGGATCTAGGTTTGTCAAGAAAAAAATTAAAGAAAAACATAAAGTGTGAGTACTAGACTTAGTGGATGCCAAGTGTATACAAAATTAGTTCATGAATTTAACACAATAATAGTGATGCTAAGATAAAACATTCGAGAATAATATGAGTGGCAATCAACCAAGTGTTAAATAGTAATAAAACAAGAATTCAGTAAACACTTCATAGACTAGCATTTAAATACGATGATCAAACGGTGTTTGCTCTAGCAAGTCAATCTTATGACTCTTATAGTAACAGTTCTTTATCACTGTAGGCAAGGTGCAACCTTATCAAAACAGTGCCCGAGCTTAGGTCCTTGAGAAATTCTATTACTCACTTTAACCACAAACGGCTTTTGTTTTGTGCTATGGGGCTTGGGGTTCAACCGGCAATTTCGCTACTGCTTGGTGAAATCCCTTGTATACTCAGATTAAGTTGGATCCAATTAATAGCAACAGTAGCCATAACAGTAAATTCAGTCATCAGTTTTGATTATTGTATTTAACTACTAGTCTAAAAGTATAAAAAAAAAAAAGAAAACAATCATAAAAGAGTGTGTCTTCTTTCATCTAGAAATAAAATAAGAGAATATTTTTTTTTGTGTGCAGTGAAATACATATATAGTGTAGTGTAAAATAAAAAAATTGTCAGTGGATGATGTAACATATATCCTTTTGGGTTTTAAAAATAAATACTATATGATACATATAAGTTTAGGTATTCACAATACTTATCAATAGGATCAAGGACCCACTCCGATGTATTAAGTTCCGCGTCGCCTGATAGCACAAAAATAGCATTCATCTCGGTTAATATCCCAATTTGATTTGTTTAATCCCAAAACCTTCAAAGATAATTGACAAAATTTCCCATCAAGATCAACCAACAAAATTCTAATTAAACTTAAATTTTTGTTTCCTAATTATTACAAAATCCTCCGCAATTTCTATACATGGATAGAATGTAAAATTCTAATTAAACTAAGCCCCCTACGTGCAAGCATTAAAATTCTTCGCTCAAGATATAG
Source organism: Jacaranda copaia (assembly GCA_014898725.1). Taxonomy (NCBI): domain Eukaryota; kingdom Viridiplantae; phylum Streptophyta; class Magnoliopsida; order Lamiales; family Bignoniaceae; genus Jacaranda; species Jacaranda copaia. Next base: position 8,811 of record JACGDI010005851.1, read on the forward strand.
TAATTTGATAGATAACAATGACATATCCTACCTTAGCTTATACATCCATGTCAGATTATATTCATTAATTCCAAGAAAAACCTATAGTTTTTCAACACCTATATCAAAAGGACGTCCATACGTGCATAACAACTCAGGATTTGGTGAGATATATAATAGTCATGTATTCATTAAATCTAAAAGAAGGATTCCTATATCCATGAATAGTTGACTCTTCAACACAAATTGAACCCCACTATCAAAGCTCTACACACTTTACTATAGAAATGAGCAATTCCATATGCAAAAAAGACAAAAGCACATTCCAAGCTCTAGCCACCAATTCTACCACTAGATATATAAAATTGGCACTAACATAGATTTTCCTTAATTAATAGTGAATCACTAATCAATCTCTTCAATTAATAATGGATCGCTAACTAAGTTCTTCATACAATCAAGGTACTGACCAATCTCCTTATTCAACCATGAGATCTTGATTTCTTCTAACAGGTCTATGTAGCTCCCACTCTCTTTTCTAATCTTCTTCTTCTGTTCTTCCTTTCCCTTTTTCTTTTCTTTTCTATTCTTTTCTTTTCTTTTTTTTTGTGTGTGTCTGTGTGTGTGAAATTTGAATGTGTGAGTAGGGTTTTAGTGTGAAGTAATTATATCTACGTATATACCTATAGGAATGAATTTACTTCAATTAGGATCTCATTATTTTCCTTTTAAGACTAGGGTACCTCTTAAAATTCTAGTGTCTTTATTATTGATTTCTGAAGTCTCAATGGTTCAATTCCTAGTAACAATATAATATTAATTTAAGAAAATTATAACTTGTTTTCCCAAAAATTGAAATGTCTAATATATATATATATATTCTCACTGTTTAACCAAGAGATAAATCTAGTGCCAAATATATATACACATATATTACATCTTCTAATTCTTATAACAAATAAATAAAATTAAAAGAAAATAAAAATAAACATAGGATAAAATAATTAATTAAATATGAAAGAAATTCTAAGGCTTTACAATGCCACTGTTGCACATTTCATTATCTGTTTTTAAGTTCAAGCTTATTGGCAAAGTGTGATGTGAAATTTAGTATGTTATCAGAGGATAAGAACCATCAGCATTAGTATGCAAATGGAGAATAATGATTTTAATGTCTTGTGAATTTCTGATCATCATGTTAAAACTTCTATTGAGGCAAAAAATGGCTGAAAGGAAGATCATAACATTTGGAAATCATTTATAAGTCGTGTATGATCTCACAAATGAAGTTTTCATGGCAATTAACAAAACTTTAATTTTCTTTTAAGCACCAACCAAAATTAATAGAACCTCTTCAGTGTGTCCTAAAATTTTTATCAAGAATATTTTCTTTAGATAAAGATTAATATATCCTTGCTTTATTTTCATTTTCAAGTCTAATCCATGCTTTATTGTGTGAAAAAATTAATGTAGTCTTGTTAGGGGTACAAACTAGTTGAATATGGCAAAAATTTCAAAGCTTTAGCTCGAACTTGAGTATAATATTAAGAGCTTGTTTGGTATTTAAACATAAATTTAAAATTTTGAATTGGAAAATATGAATAAAAATAATTTTGAAAAGATTTCATTATTTTCTAGAATAATTCTTTGCAAAATAGTTTGCCAAAAGAAAATTTTTATTTCAGATTTAATTATAAATGGAGGTTTAACAATTTTATATTGAAACAGACAATATGATATAAAAAGTACAATAGAAATGAATTGAACATGAAAATATTTTTAAATATATTTGAATCAGAACAAATAAGAAGTTTTAAAAAAATGCATGCATTAATTAAGCTGATTAGTAGAATAATATAATCTATTATTGGTATATATTTAAAATTATTCTATAGATAGCACTACATCTATCGGAGATTTATCAAACATGCATTAGACCATATATACACCTATAAATACCTTTATAGAATTATACATTTATTGAAATTATAAATTCATATAATATGAAATTTTCATTATATCTTAGAATATCATTTCTACAATTAGATTTGTCATTATTTCTTAAAGAATTATTACACAAATAAATTAGTCGGAAGAAAAAATCTTATTTTGGATAAGTAATAAATGAATTAATAGACATATATTAGAATAAAAAATAATTTATAGAATTAAGTTGAGAATGATTATGAACATATATACTAAAATTAGATAATACAACTTAAATATCTTAATCTTAATAATATTTACAAAATATAAGAGAAGATGAGAAAACAAGTTTTGGATTGATCTTATTTGCAGAACTATATATTATACAAAAGGAATTAAAGTACAAATTGTACAATGTGTTGGCGGAAAAGAAATTGCACATTGCATGGACTTCCCCTATAAACTATTCAAACCCAAATTGATTGTTGTTCGTCTATAGCTTGAACTATTGGTAGCGTGTTAGACATCAAAATTTGGACTTTTATAGAGTAGGAAGAGGAATTGTCTTTGCCATCTATCCATTCATTTAACTAAAACAAATCATTGGAATATATATATATACAGACTTAGAACACAATCCAACTTTCACCGACATCCCATAGGAGTTATATGTTACCAAGAGCAAGAATGGTAATGATCAGGAAAGGGCAATAGAATTAGTGAGAAGGACTTATCTTGAAGCTACTCTGAAAGAGCTAAAGCTCTCCTCAAACACATTCACACCTTCTAGAAGCCCTCCGCCAATGGACGGTTTTGCCATGAGAAGTTGGTGCTAGATCGATTATGTTTTTCTAGTCCATTTATCTTTGACATAATTTATCTCATATCAATGAATTGTACAATCGTTCCTAGATGTTAAACTTGCATCTAATAGCATGTTTTATTTTTATTAAATTTAATATAATTTGTATTCGTAACAAAACTTAATGCAGATTAGAAGAAATACATTAAAGTACATTTATAGATAGCCATATATTGGTAAAAATCTACATTTGCTAAATAACAATATTAGATAAATATACAGAGGTATTATTATTTCTTTAATATGTCGTTAAAGATACTATTAAGAATTGTATAGAAAATTAATAAGGTAGTTTATATAAGTAAAATGAGAATGACTTGAGAATAGATATTAAGATAAGATAAATAAAATCACATATAAAATATTCAATTATTACTTATAAAACAAATAGAGTTATAAACATCTATTAATTAAACTTATTTCTAGAAACATATTACATAATATCTAGGAAAATATATTGCTATTTTTTTTTGTGTTCTTATGTTATAACTTGTGAAAGTGAAATATTTGATTGATATAATTTTAATATGTTGCCCATTATTTTTAAAATTATTTTTATATACATACTTGTATTAATATTTTAAAATTCTTAAAAGACCTCATGAGTCAGCTTCCAAGTTTATAAAACTTACAAGTGCTGGAGTTTGATTCGCAGCATGAGCTCAGGAAGTTAACTCGAGCTTGAAATACCTCGAATTTGAGTCAAGTCAGCTCGACTAGCTTCCTCATACCTAGGTCTTGGCTTCTGCTGCACCTGTCTCATTTGTAGAATCAGTTTTACTTTTGGATGACCTTTCTTTAATCTTTCTATGATCACTGAATAGCAGACACCAGTACACTACTTTCCTTTTCCCTTTCACTACTGATGTTTACAGTGTTTCTTGGTTTGGCTTTTTTTTTTCTTATTGCTGTGAGTAATGTAATTGCATAAATATCAGTTCTATCAGCCTCTTCTTGGAAATTGATATTGCTAATATGAGTTTGATCTTTCTTCATTGACTTCATTTGCTTTTCTTGCGGGGATACACTTGCTTGTAGAATCCATTGTCAGAAGAGAGCGAGCCCTTGTCGTCTCGCCAGGCAGCAGTCTCTTCCCTCTCTACTGGGCTTTTGGTTGATACCAATCTAGATACCTCAGTTCCAGACACTTATCGACCACCTCCGGTACCTATACCATATGAAACATGTGCAAGGCACCCACCTACACCATCAGGGAATCAAGAAGGCTCTGGATATAAGAGTGAAGTGGCTCCGGAAACTACTAACACAGAGTCTGTTGATGACACTAATGCTGGCAGCACTTTGGAAACTAAGGTAAAGAACCTAGAATCTGATGAAAAGGCAGAAACAAATATTGAGCGGGAATCATCCAAAGAAAAGGATGATGAAAAGTCAGATGAACCCAAAAAGTCCAGCGAACCTGTCATTCCACCTCTGCAAGATGAGGATGATAATTGTCCCATTTGTCTTGAAGGTACTACACAACTAAATACCTGCTTATGTTTAACTTAATAATGATCTTTTTTCTAGTTCATTTGACCTTGACTTCTCTACTCTCTCTGCAGAATATGATGCAGAGAACCCAAAACTCCTCATGAAGTGCGATCATCATTTCCACTTTGCATGTATTCTTGAATGGATGGAAAGAAGTGATACCTGTCCTGTGTGCGATCAGGTTTACTTAATTGCTTTGCTTATTGTGATTATCTGGATCTATTTGCCCCAGAAGCACTGACAAAATTCTGCTTGTGTTATTGTATGCAGGAAATGGTTATCAGTCCTGCTTTAGGATGACCGTTAGATGGTTTCTTTGCTATTGCAGTTTAAATGATTTAAAGTGACGACTGCATCGACTCGGTTGGTTTTGTGTCCTGTTGCTTCCACAGCCTTAGTAGTTTGCTCATGCTGTCTCTTGAGATGTCCGTTTTATTCATATACCTCAGATTTGTGCAGCTTTGAGGATCAGGTAAAGGAGAGTAGAAAGAAGAATCTGAAGAAATGATTTTGACATATGAAAAATTTTGGTAAAGAGAGCATACAGTTTTCTAGTTTCCCTGTGTACATACCATTAGGAGATTACGACATTAATATAAAGATCGGGACATTGAAGTTGGATCTGCTTAAAAGATGGGACTTAACTATTTTGTTGAGAAAAAAAGGCAGCATTGACTTTCTTATGCTTGCAGTGACCTGTATTGCTGCCGTCCTGCGACCCATGGTTTGCTTTCTTCCCGTTGAACAGTTTCTATACAAATTTTTTTGTCGGTATTTTGCACTTAATTGAAATTTGTTGCCCAAAGAATTGTGCAAGTTCAAGGTTAACATTTTGTGCAGTTTTGTGTGGTAATTAGAGGTAGAAGGACATGGTTGAACGGATTCATTTGTACAGAAGTAAACTCATAGAGAATTGGTTGATACTGATTTGCAGCTTCTTTCTTTCCCCTATTTTGTGCCAGCTTACCCGTTCTTTGGGTCGATTCTTTCGAGCTGGCAAACTTCTGCAATACAGCTACATGTATTGTCTTGCATCATGTTTTTGGATTGGTCTGCTTTTGATGTTTCTATGACATTGGAAGTGAAACATGATTGGGCTAGGACATCTAGAAAAAAATTAAACGTGAAGAAAAGAGAGTTTTTGAAAATGCTTATGACCAAACGAAAATCATTATTCAAATGGGTAATTGCTATGTTCTTCTTATCTACGGCCACTAAAAGTGTGTAGGGTTATAGCATCGTTAGTAGAACGAAAAATTGGATTTGAGAATTTCAATAATACTTTCTCAACTGTTTTGTTTCATGTGGAAGCAATTACGAGTTCAAAGTCTGCAAGGATTGGTGGGAACAATATTAATCTTTTGTTGTCGACCAATGAAAATAAATGGATTTTATGCAAATTCCTTATTTGAGATTTTATTTTCGAGCTTACTATTCTATGAAATAGAAAGAAAATTATAATCATTCAATTAAGATTAATCTAAACCAACTTATTATACATACAATTCAATATACAATCATTAAACAACTTATCAAAAACACAAGATAGCCAACTCGAAATGTTAGGAAATCCTTGGGATGTCCTCTGTGTTGAGGAACATCCATTTAGGGTGTCCTCAATGTTGAGGAACATCTATTTAGGGTGCATACGTGACTCATTTAAATTAAGAACTAACACAAAAAAAAA